>PVHP010030686.1:0-21416 GCA_004024765.1 Zapus hudsonius | reverse complement strand
GTACGGACAGGAGAACCTGGCTGATTACTAGTCTATCCATGGTCCCCTGTCACAAGGACTGATCCAGACGACCCATGGAGGAGGTTATCCAGTTGAGGGGGGAGGGGAGGGCAGTGGGGAATTGGGGATAACAACTCATTGTTTGCCCACTAAATGTTGTAACTCATTATGGACAATAAAAAAATTAAAATAAAAAAAAGAAAAGTCAGTAACTAACCAAAGGCTGAGAAAGAATTGGTTTAAAATACATTATAAGCTATCTTGGAATCCGCTTGTGTAAGAAAACTCTAAATTAAAAATGTGTATTATATCTAACTATCTATCTATAATTATTTATATGTACATATAAATATTACATATCTGAAATTGTGCCTCATTTATCAGGCACATTTATTAGTCACTGAACTTTCAACTCTGCAACTCAATGTTGTGAGTTTAGTTCAATAATGGTATTATATAATTTTTAGAAATTTTATTCTGGTGTATATACCACATTGCCCATATGTTCTCCCTTATTCATTCCTTCTACTCACATTCTCTGCTACCTCCCCCACCTATTTTTCCCCTCTGTTACTTCACTGTTTTTACATTTTATGTGACTACAAAATACAGGATCATAATTGAAATAAAACATATGATATTATTCTGAGACTGACTTAATTCTCTCAACTTGATAAATTTTACTTCTATCTATCTTCCTGAAAATGTCATAATTTCATTTTCTTTATGGCCAAAAATATTTCTCTATATATACACATACATATACATATACATATACATACACATATACATACATATATACATATACATACATATACATATACACATGTAAATACATATACATATGCATTTGCATATACATAAATATACATATACATACACATACACAAACATATACATACACATATACATAAACATACACATACATATACACATACATATACACATTCATATACATATACATACACATACATATACACATAAACATACAGATACATATACACATACATATACATATACATGCATATACATATACATACACATGCACATATACATACACATACATATACATATACACATACACTTATATATACATATAATTTACATATACCTATACATACACATACACATACATATACACATATATTTACATATGCACACACATATACATGCATATACATATACATACATACACATACACATACATATATCATACACATACATATACACATACACATATACATAAACATATATACACACATACATATACATATACACATATACATACATATACACATATACATATACATACACATACATATACATATACATATACATACATTGACATTGACATTATCCATTCCTCTGTTGTTAGACACCTTTGGTTGCTTCTATAACTTATCTGTTGTGATTAGTATTGCACAAGCATCTCTGTGATATGTTGACTTGGAGTCCTTTGGGTAAATACCACAAATGGCACAGCAGGATCATATAGTACATCAATTTTCACTTTTCGAGGGACACTTCATACTAAATTGCAGACTAGTTTAAATTCCTACTAATAGTATGAGTTTCTTTTTGTCCAGTTCTCACCAGCATTTGTTGTTACTAGCTTTCTCAATGATTGTCATTTTGATTGAAATAAATTGTAATCTCACTGCACTTCTGTGGGGAGGGAGAGGGGTACATGAGATGTTTGCATGTGAGGATGCATATACATGTGTTTTCTTGGTGGTAGGAAGGCCAAAATACAACTGCAGATGTGGTTCCTCAGGTAGCAATCACATTTTTTAATCTCTGTATCTCTCTCTGGCCTGGAATTCACCAAGTACAATCTGTAATCAGCAAGCTCCAGGGATCTGTTTGATTTCCAACTCTCCCGCATGAATAAAAAGGTGTACCACAAAACTTGGCTATTTTTATTTTTACATGCATTGTGTTGGGGATCAAATTCAGGTCCTCATGCTTGCAATGCAGCCCTTTACCAACTCAGCTAATTCCCTATACCCTCAAGGTGGCTTGGGTGTACATTTCTCTGACGGCTAGTGAAGTTGAACATTTTTTGTTTCTTTATCATTTTAATTTTATCTCTTATGAACAGTTTGTTCATTTCACTAGTTCATTCTTTGGTTCTGTTGTTCATTCTCTTGATAATTACTTTTATGTAGGTTTTATATATTCTAGATATTAATTTACCATTAGATGCATACCTGAAAGAGACTTTTTTTTTCCATTCTGTAGTCTATCTCTTCACTTGATTATTTGCTTTGTTGTGCATAGTTTTTCTAACTACATGAGGTCTTATTTTTGGACTGTTGCTCTTATTTCCTGAGTAAGTAGAGCCCTAATTGGCAAGATCTTGACTCAACCTAGATCTTAAAAGGTTTACTTACTTCTTCCTCTAGTAGTGTCTGAATTTCAGGTCTAAGGTATTTATCTATTTTCATTGGATTTTTGTATACAGTAAGTAACAGAGTTCTCATTTTAATCTCTAAATGTGTACATTCAATTTTCCTGACAGCATTTGTTAAAACATGCCTTTTACCCCTCTGATATACATTTTTGATGTCTGTCAAAAATCAAGTGACCTTAGATGTCCAAGTTTATACCTGGATCTCCTGATCTGCCCTGTTGATCCTCATAACTGTTTTGAGCCAATAGTTTGCTGGTTTTGTTACTGTGACTCTGTAATATAATTTGACATCAGGTGATCCATTATTCTTTCTCAGAATTACTTTGTCTATCCAAGTCTTTTGTCCTTACAAAAGAATATTAAGATTGATTTTTCTATTTCCGTGAAGAAATAGAAATCAGAGTTCGGTTGGGGATTGTAATGAATCGATACAGTGCCATTAGTCAGATAACTATTTTCAAAATATTAATTCTTCCAATCACTAATCATGGCACTTCTTTCCATCTAAAGTCATCTTTGATTTTCCCTTGAAGTTTTCATTGTTGTCTTCTTTCACTTCATTAGATTTATTCCCAAGTATTTTTGAGGAAATAATGAATAGGACTATTTCCCTGATTTCTTTTTCAGCTGTTTGTTAGTGATGTAGGAGGAAGCTACTGATTTTTGTACGTAAATTTTGTATCCAACACTTATCAGCTCTAGGAATTTTCTGGTGGAGTCTTTAGGATTCCTTATGGAGAGAATCACATTTTCAAGTAAGAATGTTTTGACTTCTTTATTTCTTATTTGTCTCCCTTTTATGGGCTTCTCTTATTGCTACAGCCAAGACTTCTGACACTATATTGAGTAAGAGTGGAGAAAGTGGAAACCCTTGTCTTGCAGACTTTAATAGAGAAGTTATCAGGATTTTCCCCATTTACTAGGGTTTATGTAGGTTTGCCATATCTAGCTTTTATTATATTCAGACATGTTCTCCTAGCTTCTTCAGGGCATTAATCATAACAAGACGCTGAGTTTTGTCAAAAGCCTTTCCTAAATGTATTGAGATGATCATATAATTTCTGTCCTTGAGTCCATTAATGTGGTGTGTTATATTTATTGAATTATATATGTTGAACCATCCCTGCATCTCTGTAGGGAAGCACATTTGATAGTGATCATGATTATTTCACTATTATTTTGAGTATTTTTGGAGAACTTTTGCATCTATGTTCAACAGAGAGAATGTTCTATAATTTTCTTCAACTGCATCTTTATCTGGGCTTGATATCAGGAAGATACTGGCTTCCCTAATAGTATTTTTAAGTCATCTGTGCCTGAACTTTTATTAATTGGGAGATTGTTTTCTTTTATTTCCCCTATCTCACTGCATTCGATAGATCTGTTTAAATTGTTCATCTCATTTTAGTTTAAGTTTAATACATCATATGCATCTAGGAATTCTTCCATTTCTTTTAGATTTGCCAGTTTAGTGGAATATAAGTTTTTAAGGTATATTCCAATATTTATAAAAATTTCTTTAGTATCTCTCACTATTCTGATTTCATCGCTAATTTCATTAATCCAAGTTGCCTTTCACTTTTTTTTTTAGCTTGGCTAAAGGCTTGTTAATCTTGCTTATCTTTCAATGAACTTTTGTTTCATTAATTTTTTTTGTCTTTTAAAATTTCCTTTTATTAAATTCTGCTCTGATCTTAATTATTAATTTCTGTATACCAAGATTAGGTTTGGCTGGTTCTTGTTTTCCCAAAGTTCTAAAATGTGTCACTAAGCTAAATCTCTGTGATTTCTTATTGTTGGCACTGACCACTTTAAGCTTTTCTTGAGACTGTTTTTATATTTGGGCATTAAATTCTAAGGGCATTTTTATTTTCTTCTTGATTTCTAAAATGACTTATTCATCATTTAATTATATGTTGTTTCATCTCCATGTGCTTTAGATTCTCTTGGACTTATTTATAGTTTTATTCTGTTGAGAACAGTAAAGTACAGGAAATAACTTCAATATTCTACAATTGTTAAATCTTGCTTTATGTCCTAATACATGGTCTAATTTAGACAATATTCCATGGCTTCTGAGATGAATATGTATTCTGCAATGCTTTGGTGTGTTTGGGGTGTAAAATACTATAGATGTAATTTAAGTTCATATGCCTATGATATTTATTTGTGAAGCCCAGAATTTTTTATCTGTACATATAAGCAAAAGCATATATATATATATATATATATATATATATATATATATATATATATATGAAGAAAGGAGAGTGGCAGGAGGGATAAAATAAAGGAATGAGAAAGACCAATTTGTGGAGACAAATATTAGAGTATATGCAATACATGAAAGAAATTATCTTTATAAAAGACAGCATTATGTATAATGAATACATTCTCATTTAAAAAAAGAAACTTCAAGTAAAATCCAAAAATTACTTGAAAGGAGAGGGTAAAAATGGCTCAAGTTAAGAAAAGAAGGAACAGAACTAGGAAAAATCAGGATCTGTCATGATTGTTTTGGAGAGGGAAGATAAATTTAAGATGTTAGTAAACCACCATGGTAAGTATGTGGAGCTGGCAGGGTTCTCTGGGGATAGCTCTTTTCAGTTCCATTTGGCATCAGATGGTCCAACTCAGAGACTGAGGGCTGGCATATTCCTATGTCTCGGTGTTGATGCTCTTAGCTGAGATCCTAGCTGTGGTTGTTGGCCAGAACATCTCCATGTAGTTTTTCCATGTGGATTTTTCAAATCATGGTGGCTAGGTTCCAAGAACCAGACAGAAACCCCATCACCTTTTATGAGATCTGACTTCATGTGACCTCTGAAGGTCTCAAAAATTCACCTCGGCCCCAGTTTGTTCAATAAAGCCATTGCCAGGTCATCCTGATTGAGGAGTAGGGCCATGCACTGCACCTTGGCCAGGAGTGGCACGCTTTAGTGAATCACATAAAACTGGAACTATTGCTGTGACCATTTTTGGAAAATACAATCTGCCATACTTATCAAGACTGCCAAGAAATTTAACTGCAAAGAACACATCCCCTCTCTTGGTTTATCTAGGGTTGCAGTGTAAAGAGAATCCCACATCTTTTTTTCTTCTATACTTAATTCTCCACACAATTTAAGAAGTGAGCTCCAGGCTTCGAGTCCCTTTGAACTTTTAATTTCTAAGTTAATTAGAACATTTATAATCTATTCTTTTTTCAAAAGTTGTTTGTTGACATGCAGTAATGCAGTTCCTATATGATAGTTGCTCACTATCTCCATAAGTGCAACACTGAAGTCTGCTTTGTGGAAGATTCTTCTTGCAGAGAATCTGGTTGGATATGAGTAACAGAAAGATCAGATTGTGGAAGAGAAGTTTTGGGTATTTTATGTTGAGTTCCTTCCTTCCTCTGTGATCGTGTCTTGGGAAGCTGTCTCCCCACAGTATAGTTATACCTAAGCTGCTAAAGTACCTTATTATTCATCCATTCTGCTGTGTTTTCTCTCAGGTACTTAACACAAAAGAACTCTGAGCCTTGACCTTAACTCTCTCACCAGCATTTTCATTCATTTTTTTTCCATTGAAAAGATGAAGAGGGGCCTGAAAACTGTAAGAGCCACAGTGAGGGGAATATCCAGAGGCACTGCTTCCTCCCACTTACAAATAAAACTTGTCTGTTGTGTGCACAATTCATAGCCCTCAATCTGATGGGACATCCTGACAATCCTCTCGAGGAGGGTTTAGGAATAGGGACTGGGAGGAGGAAAATGCGGGTACCATCACAAGATTTGTACTAATTATTAATAAAAAAAATTAAAAAGCTATCTATCAAAGAACATGATACCATTCTATCTCTATGTTCTACATTAGACATAGATTACTTGAACCCTTAATTGAACCAGCTTTTCCAGGGTGGCCTTTTACTGCTCCAGAATCTTTTCAACCAACCCCCAGACATTCACTAGCCCTTACCACCTATACTTGAATGGTGGTGTCTGCTAAGAATTATTCTTCCCTGTTTTCTTGTCTTATTACTCATGCTAGTTTTGTACATATTTCAACTCTCATAGAAGATGCTAAACAAACTCCTATTTCTATCTCTATATGCACTCATCTCTCATCTTCATAGTGTAGCTCTCTGCCTTTCTTTTCCAGAATGAAGCTTCCTGGCAAAAATAAGGTTCAAACTCAACTCTTTCCCACCCCCCCAACACGTTCATGTTCCCTCTCACTGCATGAACAGCTTATATTAACCCAGACAGCTGGAAATCATTCTTTCCATCTTAACACCCACTTTCTGATACCACAACAGGGGATCTTACTTCTTTAACATATAGAGCAATGTCCACTCTTCTACTTAGGCCTTTCTTTCTTTCTTTCTTTCTTTCTTTCTTTCTTTCTTTCTTTCTTTCTTTCTTTCTTTTCTTTTCTTTTCTTTTTGCTTACTTTAATCTTTTCTTACATTTTTCACTAGAACTATCCTGAAAACAGAAAGCCTTCACATGTTACTTTTCTTTAAAAATATTTGTAATATTTTTGTTATTAACTGAATAAAATCCAAGCCTTATCATTACTAAAATGGCTCATCACATAAATTCTACGTTGCTTTCTAGCCCAATCTGTGGCTATCTGGGGTTCCAGGAATAGCATGAAGTGATCAGGGCCTCTTGACACTGAAAATGAATACCAGATGTATGTTGAACTGGATTCACAAGGATATGAGGAATTGAAAGTAGACAGAAGGCTTTGCAGGTGTTGCAGAAAGAAAGGTTAATTACTAAAGTTGTGAGAGGGAAGAAAGCTAAAATCAATAAGGCTAATGAAAGAGTTAACTGCAGGGTAGGTGAACTTCTCCCTTAGAGCCTCTGAGAAAAACCTTGCTGAAAAGAGTCATTGAAGATAAGGCAGAGAGGATAGTTTATACTAAGATAGTATTACCCTGGGTAATCCAACTGCAGGGCAACCCAACTGCAGGGGAATCATCGAGATCCATGTTTTGGGGAATTGCTTGTGTTCTGAAAAGTTATTTTGACTCATGTAAACCACACAGACTGCAAGTAGGTTTTGAAATGACATGTATAATGTTTTGAGACTTTAGAAACTACAAGATTGCACATACTCAGTTTTGAATTTTTCCCTTTTACCCATTTCTTTCATCACAGCTGCTTCTGGAGACCATAGCTTCAATTGCTAGCCACACCTTATTGCTAACCTTCTAAAACCAAAATACAAACTCAGCTTGTGGTTGGAGCTTTTTAAGAGATATCTCACTCCAGACTCCAGGTTCATAAACTCCTCTACTTCCACTCCCTCTGGAGTTCCTGTGATCTTTCCTGAGATAATTCCTAAACACGAGCAAGTGTCTTTCACTACTGAGCCTTCTTTCCAAGCCCTATAATTGTTTATTAAGAAGAGAGACACTTCAAGGTCTGGAATCGTAACCAGCCCACAGATGCCAGTTAGTACAGTGCTGGAAGGCACTGCACAAGCTGCCAGATGTAGCTGATCAACGACAGCGGGAGTAAACAGAGACCACTGGCATTGAAACACAGTCTGCAGCCATGAGTAGGCTGACAACACCTTATACTGGGAGAGAACAGCGAACCATGAAAGGAGCACTCGTGCAATGGAGGAGCCTGGGCCTGGGGGAGACAATCAACAGCTTTTAAATTTGGCCAAATATTCCACTTAGGGAGGGGGAGCCCTTGACTGGAACTTGGGATTCAGGGCGATAGGCACCAGATCCCGTACTCTTGGGCTCACAAGAAAAGATGCAATATGGGAGCGGTTGATTGGGAGGCTACTAAAAATAGAATCTTGGCAATAGAGAATTGTAAATATTTGTTAACCTATCCTGATCTCACTCTCTGATGGAGATTTTTTTTTTATTTTTCAGGATACAGGGAGAGAGCTGTGGCCCATTTATCTAATCCTACCATCCGACCGTAGGCAGAGAGCTGAGATCCTGGCAAGAGATGAGACACCACAGCCATATCGTGGAGGATACATATGGAATCCCGCAGAGAATGACAGGACAGACAAGGGACCCTCAGCCACAGCCATTCAATCAACACAGGATAAGCCAGGGTGACAGAAAGCAATAATTTTTGACACAAAGACCCCTAAGCTCACAACATTAAAGCAGCCTTAATACTCACCCACCACAACTCAGGGAACTGAGCCAAAGAGGGGGCAGAAAGATTGTGAGAGCCATGGTGTGGGAGACTATCCAGAGGCATGACACCCCTCAGTAATAACACACTTGGGCCAGGAGAACCAGGCTGAGTACTAGGCTATCATGGCCCCCTGCCACAAGGACCAATCCAGATAACCCACGGAGGAGGATATCCAGCTGATTGGGGATGGTGAGGGGGGCATTGGGGAATTGGGGATAACAACTCATTGTTTGCCCACTAAATAATGTAACTCATTATGGACAATAAATATATATTTTTTTAAAAAGGTAATATAGAAGTTACCAGAGAAAAATAGGTGAATCATCCCTTTCTCTGGGAGTTTTCCATTCTGCCAGTCTTCTTGGAATTTAAATGTAGGAAAAGCATATAAAGATAAGAAACTAGAGATATTTTGTTGGTTAAAGAAAGTAAGCAGTAGTAACAATAAAAAAATTAAGGAAAGTCTTGCAGAAGTAAATGCATCACTGGATTTTGAAATATTTCTAAGATTTTGAGAAAAAAATGAAGAGATTTCATGTAGAACAATTATATATTTTGTGATATCATTAGTTTATCACGCAAATTGCTTAGCATATTTTATCTGGAAATTTGTAGACATCATCCCTAAATTGGCCTCGATATGGTGATTGGTGCATTACGAGTGAGTAACAACAGTAAATAATTCATAATCAAATCTCCCTTGAAGACATAAGTAAACATATAAATAACTATAATAAATTAGAAGAGAACATGATGACTTTGATTTGATTGACAAAACTACCTGATGCTTTGTCTCCAGGGAGATATCATCAGGCATCGTGCAGATTACCCACTGCAAATTAGAATCATGAACTCCACTTTGTTCTGAAGCTCAATTAACTTTGAAATTTAAAATGCTTTAGGCAACCAGGTTTATGCTGATAACAAGCAGAATTGTTAGTTTATTTTCAACCACAAAATGAAATATTTTGCAAACTATGGGGAATGTCCAAGACACAGTAAAAGGAAACTAATTTTTCAGGAAATAATTAATAATATATAAGGGGAAAATGCAAAACCTCAAATAGTGTCAACAATTTGATTTGATTTAAAAATGTTCTTTTATGTCCTGTTTTCTTTCATATTTTGTAGATATTAATATCGTTTTTAACAAAAATATCATGGACTTTTATAATCATAGAGGTGTTTATTTCTGTCAGATAGGGGTAAAGACAGAGGGATTTTCGTGCAAGAACTATATATTTTTTAAACAAGCCACAATGGTCCATTTAATAGCATTTTCTCTCCACAATTATATTTTTATATTTTTATTTATTTGTAAGTGAAAAGAGACTGACAGAGAGAGAAAATGGGCATGCCAAGGCCTCTAGCTACTGCAAACAAACTCCACAGGTGAACACTTTGTGTGTGTCTGGCTTTAAGTGGGTACTGGAGAACTGAAATCTGATCTTTAGGTTTTTCAGGCATGCACCTTAACCACTGAGCAATATCTCCAGCCCTCCACAATTATTTTTAAGCAAATCTTCAGCATGTCACTATTTCCTCCGTAAATATGTGGCAATAAATGTCCAAAAACCAGGTACTCTAAAAAATTCTGTTATGACCAGTGAAGACAAGTTCTGCTATACAACAGACCCAATAACTTTGCACTGTGTCTTCCTGCTCTCCCTTTTGCTCTTTCCCTAAAAATGAGCCTTTTTAGAACTGGTTCAAATCACACAGAATCCAATGTTTACCTTTCGTTTGTTCCCTTGGCACCTGAAGGTGGTGCCAAAACCACTGCATTAATTTAAATATCACACACTTTTAGAAATAGTAACTTCTCCTGATTTATTCAGAGATGATAATAATGAGGCAACAATGAAGTTCATTGCAGTTTTTGACAAATGTTTCTCCCTGGTGAGAGGTGATGAAAAGCAAAGCAAAACAAACAAAGCGCCCTGCAAGGGGTGGTTCTGTTCCAGGGCTTGGGTACCAGGTTATCACACACTTGCTCCTATATTGAATAAGGTACTTTCTTGCACCGTGGTCTTCACCCTTATGAGGGGTGCTCAATGCACATTTAATAAATAATGAACAACATCCACTGGAATCAAAAAGTTCTATGAATTCAGAGGTGGTGGAAAGACATTGGACTAGAAAATGGTGTCCTCTGGTTGGTGACCCCAGTTCTGCTTCAGTCTCAACACAATATATGAATTTCTTTCCTTCTCTGGGTCTATCACCTGGAAAAAGGGAACAGTATTCAGAATGTTATTAAAAATGAATGTTTTACATAGCACATATAAAAGATGTATTTCCACATTTAGTCATTTAATCCATTACAGTGGAACATTTCAAACATTAAAATACCATAATATTAAGAATGTCTATGCCCCCATTCCAAATTTTAATTAAACACAAATCATCGCCAATGTGTAGCATTGATATATATGCCCATCAGCCTCTCTCTCTACAATTACTTTCAGCAAATATTTAACATTTCCTTATCCATATGCATATTGACATGGATATCCAAAATAAGATCTCAAAACACTACAATTATCATAAGCAACAATAATTGAATGAATTAATATAGCAAATAATTTAACATACCAAATTACATATCAAATACCATTAATCAAATAGTATGGTTGAGGGCTGGAGAAATGGCTCAGCGGTTAAGGCACCTGCCTCTAGTGCCTAAGGCCCCGGGTTCAATTTCCCAGTACCCACATAAGCCAGACCCACAAGGTGGTGGCCCTGGTTCTCTCTCTCCCCCTCTCTCTCTCTCTCTCTCTCTCTCTCTCTCTCTCTCTCTCTCTCTCTCCTCTGTATCTCTCTGCTTGAAAATGAATAAATAAAATATAAATTAAAAAAAAACAAATAGTATGGTTGAAATTTTATAAACTATTTGGAATAAAGATTCCTAATTTCCATACTTCAAAATTAGTTTTGGGGCAGTGGTGATCGCTCAGTGGTTAAAGTCACTTGTTTGCAAAGCCTGCTAGCCCCGGGTTCAACTTCCCAGACTTCTGTGTTCATGGATAGAAGCAAGAGCCCCTGGCATGCAAACACATGCATGTTCAAATAAATAAAAAATTAAAATTTAGTCCACATATTGCAATGAAGTGTTATGTTACACTGCATTTGATAAACTTTTTTTCACAACACATTTGACTTGTTACAGAAGCTGTCCTTTGTCCTATAGAATTGTATTCCTGTGGTTTTATAATGAGCTCTGCCTGATACTTCTGAATGTTACCTCTAGAGCTTTAATAAAAAATTAAATTTTATAGTTTTTAATCTCCAGATAATATATTCCTAATATTGTAAATCACTGTAGTTTCCTAAAATTGCTTCCTATAGTTTCTATACACTCCTATAAATTTGGATGAAACTGAACAAGAATAGACACAATGATGCATTTCCCATGCCTGTAACACATACAACCAAGAAACCTGGACTCATTGCCTCTCCATCTTCCCATTGGAGCAAATATTAAGAGACATGGTGGGTACTTTTGCCATTTTCTACTCATGTTTCTTTCTCATTCTTTAAAATGCATAACACATACAATGTTCAATTTAATTGTTATACACAATATATATAATTTACCTGCTTATGATTTCATTTACCAATTTATTTTTAGTATGTTTACATTAGACATTGTTATTACTTAACAGTATTTTCCTTTTCCAGTCTGCTTATGAACATTATTTAACCCATTTATAATTGCGTATTTCCTCATGTGTTTCTTTGGATTGTATTTCAGAGGATATATGATATGGGTATATGTTCAATTATTAAATTTTATTTATTAACATATTTAAAAATAATTTTATTTATCTGCTAGCAGAGAGAGATAGAGATAAGAGAGAGAATAGGTGCCACTTTGTGCATCTGGCTTTATTTACATGGATACTGGGTAAATGAGCCTAAGCCATTAGGCTTTGCAGACCAGTGCCTTAACTTCTAAGCCATCTCTTCAGCCTTACTGACATTCTTTATATATGGATATATAATAATAATCTGCAGAATTTGGATAAAATCTTCCATAAATACCAAGCCCAGGTCTATTTTTAAAAATATGATGCCATTTAATCAAAAAATTGTTTTTATCTTTTTCTGGGATAACTATTCATTTTGAGAGTGTAGTTCTTAAAAAAACAGTGTTTTGCTGATGTTAACCTGTCATTTTATATTATTATATGTTATATTAGTATATGCAACAACACTATGACTTTGTGTCATAAAACAGTATTTGTCTTATGAAATTTGGTGTTCCCATATTTGGAATATTTATGCTTAGAGTTCTGATGTTCTCATGCTGGACTCTCCCCTTAGCGGAAAGTGACCTATTTTAACGTTTTTCATTTTGTTGATTTGAAATCTATCTTTTCAGACATTAAAACAGAGAGTGATTGTTGTACATCTTGGACTATCAGAAGTTTGTTCAGGAAACTTTTCCCTATTCCTATCTTGTGGAGCGTTCCCCCAATTTTTCCTTCCAGGGTTTTCAGAGTTTCAGGTCTTATGTTGAGGTCTTTGATCCATTTGGAGTTGATTTTTGTGCATGGTGAGAGGAGAGGGTCTAGTATCATTTTCTTGAAAGTATTTATCCAATTTGTCCAGCACCATTTGTTGATGATGCTATCTTTATGCCGGTTAACATTGTTGGCATCTTTGTTGAATATGAAGTAACTATAGTTGCTTGAGCTTAGCACAGGGTCTTCAATTCTGTTTCACTGGCCTATCTGTCTGTTTTTGTGCCAGTTCCATGATGTTTTTGTTAAGATGGCTATGCAGAATATCTTTAGGTCGGGTATGGTGATACCACCTGATGTGCTTCTTTTACTAAGGATGGCTTTGGATATCTGAGACCTTTTGCAATTCCTAATAAAGTTGGAGATTATTTTTCTATGTCTGCAAAGAATGAAGCTGGTATTTTTATTGGCATTGTGTTGAATCTGTATATAGATTTTGGAAGTACTGCCATTTTCACGATATTAATTCTACCTATCCAGGAACATGGGCAATCTTTCCATCTTTTCATGTCATCCTCAATTTCCTTCTTGAGCATTTTTATGTTTTCATTATAAAAGTCTTTCACCTCCTTGGTTATTGTTATTCCAAGGTATTTGATTTTATTTGTGGCTATTGAAAATGGGACTGTTTCGCTGATTGCTTTTTCTGTATGCATGTCATTTACAAACAAGAAGGCTACTGATTTTTGTGTGTTAACTTTGTATCCTGCCAAATTTATGAAGGAATTTCTCACCTTCAGGATACTATTCCTTGTGTTCCATTATGCATAGGATCATGTCATCTGAGAAAAGGGATAGTTTCATTTCTTCCTTCCCAATTTGTATCCCTTTTATGTCTTCCTCCTGTCTTATTGCATTGGCTAGAACTTTTAGGACTATGTTGAAGAGCAGTGGCAAGAGTGGGCACCCATGTCTTATTCCTGAATTTAGTGGGAACTCCTTGAGTCTTTCCCTATTGAGTATTATTTGGGCTTTAGGAGTTTTGTATAAGGCCTTAATTTTATTGAGGTAGGCCCTCTATGCCAAGTCTTTCAAGTGTCTTGATCATGAAGTGGTGTTGGGTTTAGTCAAAGGCTATCTCTGCATGGATTGAGATGACCGCGTGGTTTTTGTGGTTAAATTTATTAATGTGGTGATTATGTTGATTGATTTCCATATGTTGAGCAAACCCTTCATCCCTGGGATGAAGCCTACCTGGTCAAGGTAGAAAATACTTTTAATATCTTGTTGAATTCAGTTTGCAATAATTTTATTTAGAATTTTTGCATCTAAGTTCATCAGGAATTTAGGTATATAGTTTTCCTTTCTGGATTTATCTTTGCCCTGTTTGGGTATTAGAGTGATGCAAACTTCATAGAAGGAGTTTAGAAGTATTCCCTCTTCTACGATTTCTCTAAAAAGCTTCAGAAAGAGTGGTTTGAGTTCATGATGAAGGTTTGGTAGAATTTGGCTGAGAATCCATCAGGACTAGGACTTTTCCTTCTTGGGAGGTTTGTGATTACATTTTGATTTTAATAGAGGTAATAGGTTTATTTAGGGGATTTATCTGCTCTGAGTTTAGTTTTTGGAAGGTGGTAGGTGTCTAAGAATTCATCCATTTCTTCCAGATTCTCCAATTTTGTGGAATAGAGGTTTTGGAATTATGTCCTGATGATTCTTCCAATTTCATTGGTGTCTGTTGTTCAATGGTATTGTCATTGTATTTTAGTAAGAAGTTCTGTTTTGGGGCTGGAGAGATGGCTCAGCGGTTAAGGCACTTGCCTCGAGTGCCCAAGGCCTGGGGTTCAATTCCCCAGTGCCCACATAGGCCAGACCCACAAGGTGGTGGCCCTGGTGCTCACTCTTCTCTCTCTCTCTCTCTCTCTGCTTGAAAATTAATAAATAAAATATTAAAAAAGAAGTTCTGTTTTACTATCACAAAGCAGGGTCATAGAGCTGATGATAATTTGAAGAAAAATGTTCTAATGTTTTCTGTATAAAAATAATACAAATGATTGAAGAAACATATAAACAACACATAAGCTGTAAATGCTCTGTAATTCCATTCAGTACTCCAAAAGCTGGTATGACTTTTAGTTATGAGTTGAAATAGATCAATTAAAATTGAAAAAATATATCTGAGTATACTATATAATCATTAAATATAGTATGTATAGCCTATAATGCAATCACTTCTTATGAGTGGCTAAACATTGGTGTGCATTTAACAGTACATGTATTTTAGCATTTTGTTAGAAGTTGGAGACATTATTTGATCAATTTTGTCTTCAACAAATTATAACTTCTCTGGATTATATATAATTGTAAGATCCCAATGTCTATCCCAATATACACAAATGAACAGTTTTTGCTGGTACTTGCTTTCTCTGCATCTATGGATTACTGGAAAGACACTGCTTTGTTAAAATGACAGAAGGAATGAAAAGAAGGAACAGTTTTATTGCAATTTGGGAAAAAATAAAGTGGAATCATATTCAAGATTTCATTATACATGGTTAGCACTATCATGCTAAATGAATCATTATATTTACATTGCTTTGTTCAAGGTTTATCTTCTATTATGAAACAATGAAATGTGATTAATAAATCACCAGTTCATGTTTCTTGTTTTATTTTAAAACACTTTAGCATATTTTAGCATATCATTTTTACAGTGGCAAATAGCTCTAATGTATAACATTAATAAACGGTGATAGACTTTACTATAAATATTGCATCCATTGCCAAGAAAAGTTACACACAAAAACAGAGTTGTGCAAATAGAAGCTTGTTGATTCTATTGGTCATGAAGACATAGCTTTCTCTATCATTTCAAGTGTCTTTGTCCTAGTTGAACCTCTGCACATGGAGAATGTTCTTTTTTATACAGTCTGCTCACTTTAAGGGGTTAACACACACACATGCACACACAACACACACACATATATATATCACAAAAAGTAAAACCAATAATTCAGTATTCTCCCTAAAATGGTAATTAAATATTTTGCAAAAAACTTTGATATTTTTAAATATGCATAAAGATTTATCAAAGAAATTCAGAATGGAGGAATTCAAAATATATGTTTGTTAGGAATTTTACTTAATAGGGACAAAGAATTGTAGGCTAACTATGTATTTTATTTGGTTTTCTATTAATGAATATGTATTCAATGTAATGCAGGAGAAGGAGGCACAGCAATATTAGAAATCAGGTCCACATCACCACAGCACTGAGAGACTCAGACAAGAAGAGTGAATATGGGCATGCTAGAGCCTCCTGCCGTTGCCAATGAACTCCAGATATATGTGCCACTTTGTGCATCTGGCTTTACATGGGTACTGGGGAATCGAACCCAGGTTGCCAGACCTTGCAAACAAGTACTTTTAACTGCTGAACCATCTCTCCAGCCCACTTACAAGTTTTAGAATATATTTAAATTGATTTATCTCAATCCCACTTCACTCTTCCCAGACATTATACCTCTTCGCTGAGATTCTTTCCCAATTTTAAATGATGCTTGAGCCTTTGTCTGTGGATCTGTTTATTTTGTATGTTTGCTTGTTTTGAAAGGGAACTCAGGTTAAGTCAAAGGATGATATAGGATTCTTAGAAAGCAGACCCATCCTTAGGGTAGAATTCTCAACCTGTGTCACTCATCAGTCAGTAATGATGACCTAATTGCTTACAGAAAGAATGCAGATGATGATTGCCGGATGCAGTACCACCTCAATTACTTACACTCTAATTGGTGGTGAGTGTTGATGCAAGATAGTCAGAATGTCAAATACTGTCTCATGCACTGGTAGTGCTTGTTTAATGGGAAGTAGGCAATGATGCTGGGATTAGCTAGTTTCTATTAATGGCTTCATGTACCTGCAAAAATAAAACAACTCAGATTACCCAACTATAAAATTAGGGAATGGAAAAAAAACAAAATATTAAATAGGCTATTTTTCCCTTTTTATTTCCCTTCCCCTGGCTTCCTTTTCTTTCCCCTTTCCTTTACTTTCCATTTTGGAAGTACTGGGAATAGAATACACAACCCTTACATACGCTGATTAGGTACTCTAATATGAGGTATATATTTAAACCTTGAGTATTTGACAGAGGGTCTCTCTATGTAGTTCAACCTGACCTTGACTCACTTATGTTTGAGGCTGGCCTCAAACCTTTAGTCCTTCTGCCTCTGCCTCCTGAGCACTGGGATTTAACAGAATTTATGCTGTTTAGCTAAACAAGCAGCAGAAAGAAAAGTTAACAGAGGCCTCCCATCATGAGAAGGGAAAAATCTGGTGCCTTCCCTCATCCCACCCTAATGGCTGGGGTAAGGGAAGGCCTTACCTTTCTGAGACCTGGAGGTTTAGAGGTCCTTCTGCTGGCCTGGCATGTGAGGAAGAGAGAGCCTTTGTCCTAGGGAAGTTAATTTTAAGTTCCCCCAGGTGAGTCAGAGAGACTGCCGATTGGTCTATACCTGACCAATCAGTTTTAGCGCCTAGGTTTGGGCTCTGGCTAGAGACACCTCACACTCAAGGGGAGGGGTCTATGGAGCTGCCTGACCCTTCACAATACCATGAACAATCAGAGAACTCTTTACTAATGGAAATAATCATTACTACTTTAAAATTGAGTTGTGTATGAAAGTCAGTTCCAGTAACTCCAGGATCAATCCACAACACTTATTCTTAAAAAGAAACTATAGATAGGTCACATTAATATTCTGTGTATTTAAAAAAATTGGAAGAAATAATTTTTAAAGTTTCATCACAAATAAATATTTGGGCAGATGTGTTTTAAATGATTTAAATATTACATGATGTTGACATGTATGTTAGTTACTTTCTCATTGTTGTGATCTAATAACTAAAAAAAGCCACATTAGGGACAAAGGCTTTACTTTGGCTCACAGGCTTGGGAGCTAAGGCACATGGCCACATTGCGGTGGCATTGGGAGCAGAAACAAATGCCAGACCATAGTCTCTAGACAAACAGAATTTACAGGACATCTGATATGTGTGATATATGCCTATTATAAAGACTGACTCCACTATTATGGAGACTGCTAGGTCCTGAGCTCTTCCTGAGGATTTAGCAAGTTGGAGACACAGGCATGGTCATAATGAGAGGGGTTAGGAGAAAGACACCCCCACAGGCAGAGACAGGTGACCTCATGTCAAGGGACACTCCCAGGCCACAGCTGGCCACTCTCCCAGCAAGGAAATCTTTAAAAGTCTGAACTTGGGAAGGGGCTTTTTGGCTTTTTCCTTCTGTCTGGACTGCTGGCTGGGAAGTGCTCTGAATCAGGCCTTTGAGTGTTAGCTCTCCCCTTCTCTGATCTTGGCATCAAGATCAGAGAGGGGGAGGGAAGGGAATTTTCTCTTCAATGTGTGTGCTATTTCTTTTCCTCACTTTTTGGGTGATTTAAACACTTTGTGTATGTTTTATGAACCTAACAGACCACGTGGTGAATGGGCGACCTTTCCATCCCATTTCTCCTTTTCCCAAATAATTAATCAGAATAAATGTGTAATTAAGATCTACTTCTGTCCCTGTGTATAATTCTTTTGCATCAGAGAACAGGAACTCAGGGGAGGAGGGAATTCCAAAATTCTCTCTGTATCAATAACATGGGTCCATTCCAGTTCAAGTCCAAAGGTCTGGAAACTACATAGTACCATCAGATTGTGGGAAATACGGTATGATGGCTGAAGCAGGAGGTACTTGGGTCACATGACAGCCATAGTCAGGAAGCAGAGATAGTAATCAGAAAGTGGGTCTTGGCTATAAACCTCAAAGACCACCCACAGTGACTGACTTCCTACAGTGAGTCTCTTACTGATCCTGGAGGTTGCCATTTTCCCAGCTCTGGGGATTCTTGGGTCTTTGTTCCTCTATGTGACTGGAATGACAAACTTTTATGGCCACACTCAGCTGTTTATGTTATATGTCTCCTAGGGATTGAATTTGAGCAGTCTCTCAGGCTTCCCTAAGAGACTCATGCTTGTATAAGAAAGTGTCTTAACTGCTGAGCCATGCCTCTGGCTTAATATTCAAATTTTAATGAGATAGTTTACTTTCTTTTTTTTCACACTAAGTTTTTAATAACAGTGTATTTTTACCTATAGGATCTTTCAATTACTATACTAAATTTTTATTTGATCTGTAATTATAATTTATGAACGGTACAGTTAGAATTAAAAATATAAAATTTTCAAATGATGCTTAAAATGTTCTCAATTGCTAACTTACATATCCATTTTTAGATTTAAATTAAAATTAATTAAAATTATGAATTGGGTCACAGTTGCATTAGAGGATACTCCAAACAAAATAGCTACATGAGATTTTGGCTATTGGATAGTCCTGGCTTTAAGGGGACAGCCAATTGAAATACTCCAAGTTTCTTTAGATCGTCATTTATTCAGGCCTCTAGATATCCTCTCTGAATTTGCAAATGCTCCATGGGATTCAGGTCTATGTGTTGTGCAAGTAGAAGTCAGTCATTAGGGTGGGGGGCAATGACTCTGGATATTATTACAATCTTTCTGACCCCTCTTCCGCAAAATTCCCTGAGCCATGGAGGGTGAGCTTTCAGTCTACTTTAGTGTCGAGCTCTTAGCAGCTTCTAGATTTTTTCTTCGGAACATTTTTGAGTACCAATGTGACTGAATCTTCTCCACAAAGGAAAATTGCACCAACTTATTTCTGGGTGGGATTTATTATCTTGTTGTGTTGTTTTAAATACGTCAAATATCAGCCTTAACAAGTTAGGTAGATTTCTTTTATTCAATCATATCTGATAAACAAAGTATCTATTAAAATTATTGTCAATCCACATTGCTACATGCAGTGGTACTTCCTGAATCCAACTGTATTTGTTTATGCATAATTCTGAAAAAAAATCTCAATTTTCCATTGTTATGGACAAGTTATGTTTTCACCACAACATACAAAAATATACTCTTCGTAATCAGTGATAAACATTATGTATACAGACTTGGGATATTTGCTCCTAAGACATGTTTATATTCTTAAATATATTAATATTTATCACTCAGTACATACTTTTCCCAAGAACCAAACATTTGATTGATTAATAAAAGTTCTATTTTGAAATGTTCATCCTAAATTAATCAGTTTGAACTATAATTTGAAATGAGATTACCTGCAAACTAGTAAAATATAAGTTATTTAGAAACCAACAGGATTTTCAAATTTTCATATTGGCTCAAATTTATGTGTTTATTTTGTTCAAAGTGTTTTTGTTGTTTTTTTTAGTTGATTGTTTGGTTTCCATGCATATTTTTTCTCATTATTTTATGATCAGATGGCCCATTTTCTTGAGGGCAGCAATACCTATGTGTAGAAAGACAAAAAAAAGTCAAACAAATATTAAAAAAAACTTTTTATTGGCATTTTAATTAGTTATATTATATGATCTTCAAATATAAGACTTTTAAAAAGTGTTGAAATAGATTCAGATTTTATATAGAATTTTCAACTAAAACTTGACACACTACAGTATCTGTATTTAGACTGCTCCAAGACTTCTGCTTTTTATTTAAAATTTTTACCTGCACATATGTTTATTTTAAAATGGAAATATGTTTGAAAGTAATCATTTTTAAAAAGTTATTTTAGGAAGATATTTATTTGAATTTCATTTGTAAATAGTGTTTAAATGAGTCATATTCCATTTGCAACTTAAGTTTTAATAATTCTAATGTAATTCAATTTAGTACTATTTATGTGGTTGCTCCGAATGTATACATTCTTATTTAAATCTCATTATGTTTATAATTGTTTTGTATTTGTCATTTCCACAGAGGTTTTTGCATATGTTAAATCTAGAAGTTTTGCCAAATGGGAAGCCAAGCAAAGAAAGTACAGTATATACTCATTATCCACAAGAATGAACCTGCATGTGTGCACTGTGTGATATTATTTATGAGCTTTCAAGTCTGCTTTGGAAATTCTGCTATTTTCAAATGGTTATATTTTGTAATATTGGAGAAAAATATTTCCTCACATTCAAAAAAATATTCTGTGAGTGGATAATTAGAAACCCAGCAAGATATGAAATAGATTATGTATTACAAATAACATAAATATATAAGTATAAAATGATAGATAGTCAGTAACAACACACTTGGGCCAGGAAGACCGGGATGAGTACTAAGATATACAGGATCCCTTGCCACAAGGACTAATACAGACAGCCCACAGAGGAGGATATACAACTGATCAGGGATGGGGAGGGGGGGATTGGGGAATTCGGGATAACAACGCATGGTTTGCCCACTAAATAATGTAACTCATTATGGACAATAAAT
>PVHP010030685.1:0-21450 GCA_004024765.1 Zapus hudsonius | reverse complement strand
ATAGAGATACTGAAAAATGACAGTCAAGTAAGAGATGGGAGCACACTGGAAATCTTTAAATTGGTGCAGCAATCATAATTCTTGCATTTTCATTTCCTTCCCTTCTGTTTCAGAGTTTTAGACCTAGCTTTTCTGAACAATAACTGGACTTTGGGTATCTCATTAAAAATAGTGAGGAGACATCCTAAGTAATGCGTTAAAATTTTCCAATGTTCTGTGATGCTTTCTGTGTATTTTTTTTTTAATTTGAAGAGGTTGAGGGCAAACTCAATATATTTCAAAAAGCTATGTTTTTTTGCGATTGTTCACTTAATACCTTCCTAAGTCAAGCCTATGGTTATTTCTCTGTGTATTACAGTTATTTGTCACATTTTGGAAATATCAGCAAAATAAAAAACACCATAGACTTTCAAGGCTGCCTGTATTTTACCTCACGATGTACTCAGCAACTAGTACTTTTTCATAATCGATGGTGTTGCTTGGGTTGAGTAAAAAATGATAATAACTTATTGGTGGCAGTTTCACAGTCTTTATAGCGAGCTGTGGAAACCTCTAAATCAATGAAATCATAAGTCCTTAATTTTATATAAAAATTTAGGATACCAACTCATCAGATACAGCAGACTGTCTAGCAAATTTGCATCTATGGAGAAAGTATTTGTACATGTCTGTTTATTTAGTGATCTCTTCCTCCTGCTCAAATTCTTGTTGCTTATTCCTTACAGGGTTCACTAGGTGTTTTTTTTAAAGACTCTAAGTGTTCTGACATATTCTGTTAAAAAAATAGTCTGATGGCTTCTCCTTCTAATAGCCTCAATTCAGTGAAAAACTACTTGAAATAGAAGGCTAAACTTACAGAAACGTAATTCAATATATTGTCCAAAGCAACGCTTTACCATGTTGGGGTGTCACAAGTTACTGTCATTTCCTGCAGCAAACTGCTGAATAACAGTGTAATTATCAACCCCCACCATGCCCACGTACGCAGTATGCCTCCACTCTGCGTGACTCATCTTCTGGCTCCCGGTAACCCACCCTGTTTCTGCTAGAATTTATGACAACAGATGCTCTTTCCTGGTCCTTTCACCATCTCAGTCACTCTGAGTTCAGATTGCTCAGTGACTTTTCTTATTCATCTCAGTCATTGAAGGTGGCAATGCTGAACTCATTCTTTGGATTCTGAGTTCAAAACCAGAGTTGTGTGTCTTGTTTCCTCTTTTCCATATGTGATCCCATTAATGTAGGACAGAATGAGATGTGAGAATTTGCCAACATGTAGGCTGTGTGAAAAATCCACCAGACAGATGTTTCCTTTTTTTCTAATTAATGCTTCAAGAACTAGATGTATCCTCAGTGCAATAAAAATGATCATTTCTCCTTGCCCTAAATATTCACTTTCCATTTTCAACCTTGTTCAACTTGTAATCCTTTTTCTTGGTTAATTTTTACAGCTAAATATCTTGAATATGTATTGCTGTTTTAAGACTCATGCATTGTTAAAATACTCTTCCACCATTTTCCCTGGGTCCCAGGAATATACAGATATGCCTTGGGATAGGATAGTTGCATAAACATTTATTTACAAAGAAGATATTTACAAGAAAAAAAAAAACAGTGCACTGGCTATGATTAGTGTAATGAGAAACACAGAGATCCATCCACTACCAGGTCCAAGAAGATAAGGGAAGGAATACTTGGGGCAATCCAGAAGGCATGTTAGAGAGAAACCACCTAGAAGATTGGTGATTTCAGGACTATGCCAGCTCAAACCAGTTGTACGATGGGAACTCTGGGAAATAATTTCCTTTTTTTTGTCATTTCTTTATGTCCATGGTTTTATTGATGTTCCTTTTTGGATAGATCCAGTAGTAGCCAGATAATAAAGGAACATACTGGTGACATAGATAAAGGATACGAGAGCAGTGTCCTAGGGAAGAGGCAATGAAGAAGGGTGTTATGGGCTGAAGAGATGGCTTAGAGGTTAAGGTGTTTGCCTGCAAAGCAGAAGGACCAGAGTTCAGTTCCCCAGTGCCCATAAAAAGCCAGATGCACAAGGTGGCACATGTGTCTGGAGTTCCTTTGCAGTGGCTGGAGGCCTGGCAGCCCGTTGTCATTCATTCATTCTCTCTCTCTCTCTCTCTAATAAATAAATAAATAAAATATTTTTAAAAAGAAGGGTGTCAGAAAGTGGATATGGGGTAGTAAGACCCCAGGCACATTCAACCTCCCTCCATACTCCATTAGCAGTACATCTCAGAAAGGGAGATCCTCTCTCATTTTCTGACTTTCACACCCAGGAGCTTACTTTCATCTGCCTGGCACCTCACCTCTTTGCTTGCTTTCATCTGGATCTCATGGCTATATCCACCACACATCCTTGTCTAAGCTTCTTTGATTGTTTTGTTCACATACTGTTATACTCAGCCACTGGGATGGATCTCCAAACCAGGCACAGTTAATGGGAGGAAAGGATTTATTGAAGCTACAGACTCAGGAGAAGCTCTGTAATGTTGAAAGAGGCTGGCCCCCTTTCACAGGTCCAAGCAGAGACAGAGAAGCCCATTTCAATACTATACACAAAGAACAGCAAACAGGCAGGGAAGTGAGGGAGAAAAATCTCCTTCCCCTTTATATAGCCTTAGGCAGAGGTCTTGCAACCTTATCCTAGACTTACTGGCTTCCTGAGTCTCTGGAATTTCCTTCCTGCATGGCCCACACAGGAAAGGATGTTTACTTCTAGCTTCTTTGAGCTTCTTTACATCCTGACCCCTACTGAGAGGCTGCCTTCCTGTAAACATCCTCAGAGCCCTGCCAAAGATAATTTAAAAAGATCAAGTTGACAACAAAATCTAACCATCACACATAACTATGTATCTTTTCTTTTGCTTTCCCAAGAAACATGCCATACATGCATTTTAAGTGTGATCTAACCAATACACCACAGAAACATGCAGTTCATCTTTATCATCTTTATCTTTACCATCCTTATCAGGTCTTTTATCTCCCTAAAAGGATCGGATAGCTACATTTTTTGTTTTGTTTTTTGTTTTGTTTGTCCACAGAAAGAACTCCAGCTAGGACGCTTCTTAGCCTAGCCTCTTTGGAGTATGTCAGTTCTCATTGTTTTCTTTCTCTAATTCTCTAAGACTTTTTCAGCTTCCATAAATGTGTTTATTGTACTAATATTTGAAAGTACCACCCATTTGGTCTTAATGAATATGGTTCTTTCTCCCCTGTGCTGTTTAATCCTTCAAAACCTAGCTTACATATTGTGATCTGTCATTTTCCTTTGGTGTCTTCACAGGAAGTACATTACCTTCCATCTGTAGACTGCTAGGGGGACCTTCCATGGCCTTTTGCTCTAACTTCTGTTTTGATGCTGAACATATAAACTATAATTATTCCTCTCTATGAACAGTGCTTACAGTACGAACAATGTTTCACATAGGTTCCTATCGCCAGAATATATCAGAGCACTTGACTCATGGAAAAATCTTCCATATTTGCTAAGTGAATGAGAGGTGAAAGGGCTAATATGTGACTCTTTTCCTCAAACCCGAACAGCAGAAGCCCATGCATTAATACACATGTTTATGTATAATATAACCCGAGAACTGGGCCCTTGAAGAGCTGTGGTAGCCTTCTTATTGAATAAATAAGAAATAAAAATCTGATTCCAATGCAGGAAAGTTCTTACCTGCATTGAGAACACTCAACTCTCTATATATACTCAAAAGGCTTGTGTTTATGTAAAAATGTTGTTCTTCACATGCCCTTCTGAGGATTCATTCAGCTCCCCCCAAGAGATAAATGGATTGCTCCTTATTGGATTCAAATTTGCTGACAGCTCTGTAGACCTTATCTAGTATTCACATCAAGGATTTCTTCTGTCTTCCCCATGGTTCCTCCATTCCTCATTATTTCATTCCCCCATTCCAACCCAAACTTCCAGATACAATCCTCTTTTTCTTTCACAGTGAACTTTGATGATCCAGTAAAGGCAGACTCCAAAATAATTATTGAATAGAAAACTAATTTTCTTTTCTCTTTCTCTAAATTGTTTAGAGATGTCTTATTTTTTTATGTCAAAAGGAAATCAAGGGCTGGAGAGATGGGTCAGTGGTTAAGGGCACTTGCTTGCAAAGCCTGACATTCTGAGTTCCATTCCTCAGTACCTACATGAAGCCAGATGCAGAAGTGGCTTGTGCATCTGGAGTTCTTTTGCAGCCCTTGAATTCTCTTTTTTCTTTCTCTCACTCGCTCTCCTTGCAAATCAATCAAAGAATTTTAAAGTTATTCAATATTTACTATTCTAAGGCAGTGAATGCAAGGAAATAAAAGATATTTCCATATTCAACCATGTTAGAAATTCATGTTGAATCTTAATAAGTTCACTTAAGTCTAACCACAAATGTTGAGTCTCCTTTGACTACCTGTCACTGAGCTACCCCCTATATAGACAAGCCCAAGACTCACTATGCAAAGTCTAGACTCCAGCTGATGTAATACAGAGTCTTCCTGCAAGTCTATAACACTCTCAAAAGTCCCGAGATTGTGTGCAAACTTCAAAAGTGGTATTTGCCTTCATTGGATAAGGACTTAGTTGACAGTTAATACTTTAGTTCACTAATCTTTGAAGGCAGACTAGAAAACATGGAACCAAGAAGACGTCGAGTGGGCTTTAGATGTGAACAGGAGAGCTGTTAAGTTAGGCTAAGGAGTTTTAGAAACTTAAACCATTTTACTATTTTGTGAAATAGTCAAGCTGCACGTTGGCTTCCTTGTTTTTTGCAACAAGTAATTTATCAACGTGTTTTCATTTTCCTCTTTGTCGGCTACCAGTCTCCATTTACTTGAAATGTACAAATCCAAGAACTCTTTATTTCTCTTGTTGCAAGCACTGAGTAATTATTTGGACCAATTTGTTCACAAGGGTATTGCAAAACACCCCACAGTGGCACTAGTTACATTTTAGTTTATATGAGCTTCAAGTTTCCATGATTTTGAAATAACGGCTGTTCTCTCCTTCTCCCTTGCAGGCTAATTCAAACATGTATCAATTAGGAAATTCCTATAGGAATATCAGGGAAGGTTTCAATAGAACAGAGCAATTGTCCTAGTTTTTAGTACTTTTTTGGCCAGCTGTAGACACAGGCTTGGGCTCTCTGAGTGTGTACCTAGAAAACAACTCTTAAAGAGAAAGTTACTTGACAGGAATACAAGGAGACTTTTCTTCTATTTCTTTAAGACCAGAAAAAAAATGCATGAGGCATATTAATTCGTATTTCTCAAAAAAATAAATAAATAAATACAGTTGACCCTGTCTACTTTCATGCCCTGTGTTCTATATTAACAGGTTCAACCCACTCTGGCCCAAAAAATATTCTTGTAAATTGTTTAGAAAATAATGATCACTATTCATAAGAAGGTTTACCTTACATTATATAGTATGACTACTGTGGAAAAACAAATAGTTATAGAGATGTAAACATATATATATGCATTATATATAATGTGAACATATAAGTAGTATAAACAGT
Organism: Zapus hudsonius; assembly: GCA_004024765.1. NCBI lineage: Eukaryota > Metazoa > Chordata > Mammalia > Rodentia > Dipodidae > Zapus > Zapus hudsonius. Next base: position 15,910 of record PVHP010030685.1, on the reverse strand, counting down.
GATATAGTTCTGTAGGTTCTACGTAAATACTATGTCATTTTTACACACAGGTCTTGTGCATCTAAGGATATTAAAATTCAATAAAGATCTTCAAACATTCCCTCTGCATAATGAATGACAAGTTAGAGCCTCACCTTGTCCAGAACACACAGGACACAGAAAGAAATCAAATAAATCTGTGCTAAAGGAAGAGATTAAGTTTTATGTTACACTATGACGACTAGCTCTGATGTGGCAAGACATTAGAATGGTGAATCTGGAAATGAGGCACCTTACTTGCTAGAACTGATTGGCAATGGGTGAAATGTAATGTATTTGAAGTTCAGAAAGGAGAAACCAACTTTATGATAATTTAATGAAGAAATCACAAAACCCAGACCCAAATCTTTCATTGATGGTGCGACGATCACCCTATATCACATACTCATAATGTAAAATATCAGCATAATATGTTGGTCTCTATTTCAGTTTTATTATGTATTTCTTCTAACTTGGTATTTGGCTTGTTCTTTTTCTAGTATCTTGAGATTCCATGATAGGAGATGTTTGTAAGGATTTCTCTGTTTCTAGGCAGGGTAGTTACTATAAAGTTCTCTCCACTGTTGCTTTTGCTGTATCTGATAGGTATTGATATGTGGTTTTTCTATCTACATGTTTTTCAAGAATATTTTTGGAAATTCCCGTTTGACATCCCCCCCTTGATCCACTGGTTGTTCAAAAGGAAGTTAATTTACATGTATGTGTACTCAATTTTTTAAAAAAAATATTTTTAGTTTTATTGCATTGCATTCAGAAGAAGAAATAATATGACTCAAGTTTTACATTTTTTGAGATTTGGGTTATACCGTATCAAATGAGCTCCCTGAAAATTTTCTTGCACTGATGAGAAGAAAGTGCATATTAGCAATTAGAGAGACTGTCTCCCTTTGGGTTTTGTTTAAGTTTATTGTCCTCTTGTTGATTTTCTGTTTGTGTGATCTGCTCATTGCCAAAGGTGGGGTGTTAAATTCCCTGTAATTGTGTGGGAGTCTATCTTTCCCTCAAGGTCTAAGTATTTGTGGAGTATTTGCGTGCTGCAGTATTCAGCGAAGTGTATTCAGAATGGCTCTTTTCTGCAACTTAGCTGATCCACTTGCTATTGTATAATGAATGACCTTCCTTGAAAGCTGCTTTTCCTGTTTGATTTAAAATCAAATTTGTTTGATACAACTTTGTCTGTTATTGTTATCCTTTGAATTCTGTTTGTGTAGAATATCACATTCCAGCCCTTTACTTTCAGCCTGTGAATGTCATTCGAGGTAAAGTGAGCTTCTTCCATGCAAACTATAGTTGGAGGCTGTTTTACTTTATGTAATCTAACCAGTCACTCTGAGCTTTTCTGTGGAGAATTTAATCAAGTTACATTCAAAGTAATTATAGGCAGATAAGGCTTCTTTACAGCCATTTTATCTATGTGCTCCTACTTTTATTATAGTTCCTTCTTTCTCATTCTTTTATATTCTACCACTGGTTAAATTACCAGTATGTTTTAATACTCTGATTATTATCTTTGTTATATGTTTCTAATATAGGTTTTATATTTTACCATGAGTCATACAACAAAATCTTTTTAGCTATTATTCATTTTAACATATTATATTAAAAGTTATTAAAAACCACAGTAGTCAGTCATGTTGACAAGAATCTTGGGGCATGTGACAATAAGCTAGCAAAATCCTTAAACTCATACAGTATCTTTGGGCCTACAGTTTCTCTCAGTTACAGATTTTAAGGAAGCAATATTTAGATACTTGGCTAACAAACTGTTCAAGAACATAAATCTGATAATAAAGTACATGTCCAACATATAGTGATTTTTTTTTATTGTCCATGATGAGTTATGCTATTTAACGGGCAAACAATAAGTTGTTATCCCCAGTTCCCCAATACCCCTCTTCCCTATCCCCAGTCAGCTGGGTATCCTCCTCTGTGGGCCATCTGGATCAGTCCTTGGGGCAGGGGACCATGGATAGCCTAGGAGTCAGGCCGGTTCTCCTAGCCCTAATATGGTGTTACTCAGGGACATCATGCCTCTGGATAGTCTCCCCCACCATGGCTCTCACAATCTTTCCGCCCCCTCTTCTGCTCAGTTCCCTGAGTCGTGGGGGAGGTGAGTATTAAGGCTGCTTTATTGTTGAGAACTTAGGGGTCTTTGTGTCGAAGATCGTAAATCTTTTGACTACAAAAAGCTGTTTTGAAATTGTATTAATTCAACATGATCATAATGAAAAACAAATAATAGATGGATGAATGAATTCATGTTTGTGTGGGTTAAATTACTTAATCCCTCTTAGCAACTGGACTACTTGATGCTCAAAACAACTTGGTCAATCTGTACCCTTCCTAGAAGTACACTAGTCCTGGGAAACTGTGATAACATTTAGACTCTGCAGGGTACCAGCTTTAATACGTCCATAGTGTGAGTCAGAAAATGAAAAGAAAGAAGAGAAAGTGGAGAATGGCTTTTGCAAATGTCCTCAATAGAATATTCACAATATTTTAAAGGCTCCGGCTATTGTAGTCAGCCACTCAAAAGCCATCATGTAAGGGTTTGATTGTGGGCTTACTCACCCAAAAGTTTTAAAACAATTTTGCTTTTATGTAGATATTTTCTTGGGAAATACCACTGACCAAAGATCTTAGGGCAGTTTCATTTCATACACTGAGTGAATGCATTGGATATCAAACTAAAACTAATTCTCTAGATTTTTTTTTCTGATTGTTTATTTGCTTTTTTTTTTTGTGATAGTTTTTTCCACTGTAATCCTGACTGCCCTGGAACGTACTGTGGAGGCCAAGCTGGCCTCAAACTCCCAGCAAACCTCTTGCTTCCACTGCACAAGTGATAGGATTATAGATATAGAACTTTTTTTTTTAATAAACAATGAGTTGTTATCCCCAATTCCCCTCCCCACTCCACTGGATAACCTCCTCCATGGGTCGTCTGGATCAGTCCTTGTGTTTTTAGTTGGCATGAGGGATAAAACATGAAAACCTGAACAATGACTCTTCTGGGTATACTTAAAAGTGATAGGATATGAATCTGCTCCATTTGAAGCCAAGCCTAAACCAGAGTTACCTAATCATGATAATACATGTCCATGTCGTATCAATTTCATTAGCTTTGAAAGCATACTGTACAATATGCCATCAAGATTCTTTTCTTAGTTAAGCAATTGTTTTGAGGTTCAAGAGATGCCTCAGCAGTTAAGTCACTGGCCTGCAAAGTCTAATAACCTAAGTTTGATTCCCCAGTACCCACATAAAGCCAGATGAAGAAAGTGGCATTTGGAGTTGGTTTGCAGTAGCGTGAGGCCCTGGAGTGCCCATTCTCTCTGTCTCTTCTATTTCTCTCTCCTTGTAAATAAATGAAACTATTAAAAAATTATTTTGGATAAGTATGGATTCCATAGTTGTAAGAATATAGAGAAATCTGGTATGCACTTTAAGAACTTTCCTTAATGATAACATTTAGAAAAAACTATAATATTAAATGGGATACTATCACAGATACATTCATAATGTGAAATACTTCCATTACTGCAAAAAATTCCTTGAATAGCCACACATACACTTTCTCTCTTAATTTTTCTTAAGAAGTAGTTTGTTTCCACTTCTATGCTTTTGGCATTTCAAAATGTTACATAAACAGAGTCACGTGTGTGTATGTGTATGTATGTGTGTCTATGTGTGTGTGTATGTGTATGTATGTGTATGTGTTTGTGTATGTTTGTGTGTGTATGTGATTGTATGTTTGTGTAAATATGTGTGTTGTGTGTGTGTGTGTGTGTTTGTGTATTTGTGAGTTATACCCAAGGAAGGTGCTCCTCTTTATTGTCCACTGGCTGGGATCTTTGGTTCCTATTATACCTTTGTCTGTCTGTCTGTCTGTCTCTCTCTCTCTGTCTCTCCCTCTCTCTCTCTCTTTCCCCCTCTTCTCTCTCTTACTAAGCAAGATAGTCATGCCCCTCCACAGCACCCTCAGGACCTTTCCTGACACTGTGAGGGAGATGACTGTGGTTCCCATCTACAATGATGCCTCTACATCAAGCTTCTTTGATCCACTAGTAGCACCAGCAGTTGAGTTGTTACACCCAGTGGTGTTTATTGATGGACACAGACATTTACCACAGAGACTGTACTGACCCCACAGATCCAGGAGCACCTTGTTACCATCCAGGAGGGGGCAGATGTCTTGGGACCCTGTTCAATCTTCTCTCCAGTGCTGTGGTAAACTTGATAGTTTTAATAAGTTTATGAACCCATCTAATACATCCTGTAGCCTAAAATATCAATACACATTGAAAATAAGTGGAGTTAGCCAAATTTTGTAACTATTTTTATATTCTTCCAGGCACAGTGTACTTTCTGTAACTGAATGAAAACTTCCCAACATGCTCAAATCTACAGCTTTATCTCTTTTTTTTATTGTCCATCATGAGTTACAATATTTAGTGGGCAAACAATGAGTTGTTATCCCCAATTCCCCGCTGCCCTCCCCTCCCCACTCCGCTGGATAACCTCCTCCATGGGTCGTCTGGATCAGTCCTTGTGACAGGGGACCATGGATAGCCTAGTATTCAGCCAGGTTCTCCTGGCCATGCCTCTGGATAATCTCCCCCACCAGGGCTCTCACAATCTTTCACTGAGTTGTGGTGGGTGAGTATTAAGGATGCTTTAAGGTTGTGAGTTTAGGGGGCTTTGTGTCGAAAATCGTTGGTTTCTGTCTCACTGGCTTATCCTGTGTTGATTGAATGGCTGTGGCTGTGGGTCCCTTGTTCATCCCGATATTCTCTGTGGGGTTCCATATGGATCCTCTACAGTATGACTGTGGTGGCTCCTCTTTTGCCAGGATCTCAGCTATCAGCCTTCAGTCGGTTGGTAGGCTTAGATGGGCCCCAGCTCTCTCGCTGCATCCTGAAAAATAAACTCACAACACACAATTCTTATTCTACTCTCTCAGTAAAGCTTCTATGTGCAGTGTTCTTAACTGTTTCGTGAGTTACTACCTAAACTTCTGTATGTTCTTCATCTGTATAAAGGTGATAACTAAGAAACAACAGGAATAGGAACCTTACTCTTGCTACCACACCAGCCTGGAGTCCAAATACAGTTCCTTAAGGTTTTTCATGCATGGAAAACACTTTTGCTCACTAAGCCCCTCCTTTGCTCTCTAGTCCAATACATTTTTTTCTGAGCACCAAATATTTGGAACTTTACCCCATAACAGTATGACTTAAGCATAGGTCCCAAAATATACCATATATAAATTTTATTTTGACATATATAGCACAGCAACTGATAGGCTTATAAAATTCAAATAACAGTTCTAGGAAATACATGAAATATTTAAATAGAAATGGAAATACTTTATAGAGCTTAAAAACATACATATAAAATTTTGAGGCTGAAGTATCACTTGGTACTTAGAATAAATGTATAAATTGACACTAATATTAAAATAAGTTTGGTTCAATTTATAACTGACAGGGCTTCATGACAATAATATATGCTATTTATGCGCATGAGCCCATATTTTCAATTATATTCAATTATATATGTATATTAAAGTAGAATTTAAGTCACTGAAATAGGCCATAGGCCAGACTCGGTTTTAAATACAAGTTCAAATGAGTCATGACTTCCTCTATTCCATTAAAGAGTCAATTAAGGTCTTTAAATATGCATATTTACAATCATCTGAAATAGAATGCATCTATTTAGAGGCTGAGGCTCACAACTCTTTCTGGCTGGAGACCCAACTGCTGAGTCTCTCTCCATCACCTTCTTCCTCTGCTTCTGGCAGCTCTCCATATGTTTTGATACATCACGATGCAAATAATATTCTGTAGGTTAAGCAGGGGCCTCATTCCTGGCATTTTATCCAACACACTTGAATACAATTTTCCAGCAGATCTTAGGAATTTGCATATTCATTTTCTGTAACTAGAAGAAAAGATGGTTAAAACAAAGCTAGCAAAAGTTGCCAATCATGGAAAATGGGGCTGTGTCCAAGATGGCTCAGTGATAAAGTGCAGGCTGCACAGGCATGAGAACCTGAGTTCAGATCTCTGGCACCCACGTAAAAGACAGGAATGGTGGTGTACATTCATAATCCAGGCACTGGAGAGACAGAGGCAGGGTATTTCTGGGGCTTGCTGACTTCCTCATCTAGCCAAATCCGTGAGCTCTTGGCTTAGTGAGAGACCCAGTGTGAAAACGTAAGGTGGGAAGTGATTGGAGGAGATATTAAATGCCACACACACACACACACACACACACACACATAAACACATAGGTAGACCTGCATGTATATACTTGCATCACATTCACATAAATTTTTTTGCAAAATAGCACAAATTAAGTCAGCAGAAGAAAAGGAAAAAAAAAGGAAACAGACTCCCTGGGGTCCCTTTCTTCCCTCCCTCCACTGTAGTGTCAACACTGTTAAACCATGGTCTCAGGCTTCTAGAAAATTCCTTGTGCTTGACATTTACAATGTAGACAGGAGCTATAATATATATTATATATCACATATATATTGCAGTGTAAACAGGGGCTATTATATATGTATTAAATTATATATAAATGATTATATATAATATAGTAAATTAATATATCTACATATACATATGTGCCAGAATATATATTATAGCCCCTGTCTACATTATCTTGATTTCATGTAAGACTTTACTTCAAAGAAATCTGATTGCTTTATTCATTTATAAGGTTTTCATATGAATAGTATTTATATTGGAGAAGAAATATGTAACATTTGAGGACATTTTGAAGAAATTCAGAATTCTATTTCTCTGAATCAATTATTTTGATTTTCTTGTGTTCTCATAAGACGCTGTCCAAATATCCACCTATTGTGGAGTTACAATTATAGCACACAACGGTGTTTACTGCTAATTCCTAAACATATTTGTGTGTCATTCTATTATCTTTTGTGATGGGTCAGGCATCTGCAGAGACAACCCCTCCCCTTGAGTGAGAGGTGTCTATCTAGAGCTACAACCTAGGGGCTAAAACTGATTGGTCAGTTATGACCCAATCAGCTGTCTCTCTGACTCACCTGAGACAACTTTCCCAAGGACTTTTGTCTTAGCCCTCTCTTCCCCACCTGGCAAGCTAGCAGAAGGACCTCTGAATCTCCTAATCTAATGGCTGGGGTGGGGGAAGGCTCCAGATTTTTTCCCTCATGAACCTCTCCTTCTCATGAAGGGAGCCCTCTGTTATCTTGTTTTCTTCTACTGCTTGCTTAGCTAAACAACATAAGTTCTGTTAAATTCCACGTTTTCTCCCCACACTGGAAACTCTCCTTGTTCCCTTAAATAATAAAGTCTCCCACTATACCTTAATATCTTGTTGTCTATGATTTTAATTCTTTAACTTTGTAGACAAGAATCTGGGTACTCCTCAAATTTTGGGGTGCATTAGAATTTTGCTGGCATTATCTAAATTCTAACCCCCAACTCACTTTATTACACTTTCACAGATACTTGAATATCTGCATGAATTACTACTGATTGATTGCATAGGGTGTATTTCTGTTATTGTATATAAAAGACAGAAATAAATATGTTGTATGTCATTAAAGTTTTATAAAAAATTTCCACACCCATACATTATCATGTTTAATATAAGATAATTGAACCTTGTGTGGACATATGCACTACAAAACTCTCTTTGGTATATGTCATGATTTCTTACAATTATATTTTGAATTAAATACATGATGGGTTTGGTAAATGAGGTAAACAATGTTTACTATTATCCAGTATAGCTAATTACAATTTCAAATGAGGAAATTTTAATATTGAATAGTCATTTGATACATACTAGGAACAACACATTAGAAGCAGAAATTGAGGTGGCTCATCTTTATACTTCTTTTGTTGAGTTCTCTTGCTTCCTATTTCTGGATTATAACTAATCATATTATCATAATAAAGGCTAAAACTATTAATGATATGATTTGTGTGGTAGTTTTGAGTAAATGTCCCCAATATAATTTATTATAATTGTGTTTATTAAATTGTTAATTGTCTCCAGGCTTCTGACTGGAGGAAGTGTCACTTTGGCCTAGCCTCCTGGGGACTGGCCCTTTCTAAATTGGATGCAAAATACTAGGGATACATATGCAAAAGAAAAGCTGGAACCCAGTCTGGCAGTTCTGCATTTTGTGAATTACAGTGTTACAGTGTGCTTGCTTGCTTGCTTCTGGAGGTGCTGTCTCTGTCTCTGCTTGGGTCTGTGAAAGGTCCTTAACTTCCCCTGGCTCTGTTACTTCAATAAATACTTTCCTCCTAAAATTGTGCCTGGTTTGGAAATTCATCCCAGCAACGTGTGACTGACTCATAATTTGTAACTAAGTGTGCAGATATTATAGCCATGTATATATAATCTTCATATATACTATTTATGTGTATGTATATACTAGATCCAAGAGTCTTGACCAATTTTCAGTTATTTTTTTTAATCCTAACAACATGGAAACAGATACATTTTGTACTTGAACTGAATTATTAATTAGCATATAAATCTTTTAATGTTACAACCAATGTCTAATCACATAAAACAGGAAAAGCATATAAAAATGATTGGTCTTATAGAAACCACATTTTTCCATGTACAGCATACTGAATCATATACATTATAGAGAGAAAAACCACATATTTTGAGTCGGATGTGGTGGCACATACCCTTAATCCCAGCACTAGGGATGCAGAGGTAGAAGGATTGCTATGAATTCAAGGTCAGCCTGGGCTAGAGTGAGACCCTATCTCAGGGAAAAAAAAGAAAACAGAAAACCACATTTTTTAATACAAGGTACTAAAGAACTTGTTGCCTTCTATAGTCTACCTGTATACATTTCAGGTAAAGCTACAAAATAAAAGATAATATATAACTAAAGAAGGGGAGGTGACAGACTTAACACTTTCAGAAATTTGTATGAAATTTTGGAAGTAGTAAGGTATAAGAAAATATGGCATTGACAGATCCTTTAAGAACTGCATAGGACATTCCTCACCCACCTTATATCCGAAAGGTCTTTGTGTTCAAGCCAATCAAACTATCAGTTTTAAAGGTCAGATGCACCCCACAAGCTGTGGGTATACAATCTTTGGAAGGCATGTTAAATACTACAATAAGGATGTCTGTTGTCATAGAAAGTAAAATATGAACTAAGGGGTCAAGCTAAGTATCTCTGAAGAAATGCAGCCTAAATTTCATTTTCTAATAGATTGGGATTGTCAGGAAGCCTACTTGGACCTAGAAGCTAAATTTTTATAGGATTAATATCCAGGGGAAATGAAATAGACAAAACAGGTCCAGACAGGGAGAGCTGAGTTCTAGGAACCTCAGACAATCTTTAGAATATTCTAGAGCCAGCAGTCACTAAAGTCCTTGCCCCACAAGCTTGAGGACCTGTGTCCAGAACTGTCATACACCCACATTGTAACTGGGTGAGCTGGGGGTTAGAATTTAGATAATGCCCAGCAAAATTCCAATGCACCCCAAAGTTTAAGGAGTACCCAAGTTCTTGCCTACAAAGTTAAAGAATTAAAATAATAGACAACAAGATAGTAAGGTATAGTGGGAGACTTTATTATTTAAGGGAACATGGGGAGTTACAGAGTTCTCCAGCCACCAGTGTGGTGAGAAAACATGGAGAGTTTAACAGAACTTGAGTTGTTTAGCTAAATTAGAAGAAAAAAAGATAACAGAGAGCTCCCATAATAAAAAGGAGAAAGGTTCATGAGGGAAAAAGTCTGGAGCCTGCCCCCACCCCAGCCATTAACTGCAGTAGGGGTAGGCCTTACCTTCCTAAGGCCTGGAGATTCAAAGGTCCTTCTGCTCACTTGCCATGTGGGGAAGAGGAAGGCTTTCTTCTAGGGAAGTTAATTTAAGTTTTCCCCAGGTGAGTCAGAGAGACAGCTGATTGGTTTATATCTGACCAATCAGTTTTAGCCCTTAGGTTATAGCTCTAGCTAGACACCTCCCACTCAAGGGGAGGGGTTTCTCTGCAGACATCTGACCCTATCACAACAAGACAGCTAGGCATGGTGCAATATGCCTGTAATCCAATGCTGGGGAGACAAGACAGGCAGATCATCCATAGAATTTACTTGCTAGGTAGCCTAAGTAAATAAGTGAGTCCCTTGTTCAGTGAGAGACTTTGTCCCAAAAATAAAGTGGAAAATAATAAGTAAGACACCCACCATTGACACTCGTGCATTCGTACCTGTATAAACACACGTGTTGCCTACATGCATTTGAACACATGTATATACATACACATAAAAAGAGAATATCCTAGAATCAGAACAGCCAGATTCTATTGTTGCAGTTATTTCCCCATTGCTAGGACAAGGTACCCAAAAAGTAGCAACTTATGATGGGAAGAAAGTGTTTATTGTGGCTTAAAGTTTAAGAGGATGTTTTATCATGGTGAGGAAAGCATGTAGAGCAGACCACCTAGGTGCTCATATCTTCATAAATCAACATCAGGGCTGCAGCTGCAAGAGTTACCCAATGAACACTCAGTAGGGAAGAATGCCTTCGCAATCCACCCCTCGGTGACATACACTTCCAGCCAAGATCCACCCCAAAGGCTTCACCAGCAGGGGATTGAGTATGAGGTTTATTTATAAACACATGAGACTATAGGAGGCATTTCACATTCAAGCTACCACGATTTTAGGGTAAATTCCACCGGGAGATATCAACATGTTTATTCCTGAAGGGCATCTGACAGTACATCATGGCAACTGCCATAACCTGTATGGGCTCAGGTAAAATTTCACCCAGCTACTCACTTGGTCTATTGCAAGGTACTACTGCAGGGGTCTGTGTGCTCCAGAGTAACTGAACCAATTGTGTGTGTATGTGTATACGTGTTTGCATGCTTATCACTGGTATATTTCTTGGAGCAAACTAGAATATGAGAGTGAGTTTACTGCCCCCTCCCCCATATTCATTGTTACATTTTGCAGGCATTTGTTGGCCACAGATGGCCAGTCACATAGGATGAGGTGAGAAACTACCAGAGCTTTGAAATTCAGTGAGACAAAAGAAGGATTTGCGGGTTGGAGAGATGGTTCAGCGGTTAAGGCACTTGCTTCCAGTGCCTAAGGCCCGGGGTTCAATTCCCCAGGACCCACATAAGCCAGACCCACAAGGTGGTGGCCCTGGTGTGTTTGCGCTCTCTCTCTCTCTCTCTCTCTCTCTCTCTCTCTCTCTCTCTCTCTCTCTGCTTGAAAATGAATAAATAAAATATTAAAAAAGAAGGATTTGCTTTAATTGTGATAAGGAAGTTGGGAAAAAAGATGAGGCAGGATAATACCTGGGGAGGATTATCTGAACTTCCCCAGAACTCATTGTAAATGTGTGTGTTGCTAGGTGTAGGCATATGCTTGCTTTTGCTTGTAATCTACATATCTAATGTCACATACCCCACTCTGTATGTTGCTATAAAACCCCTTTATCAACTCGGGTGTTGGGTGAAGGATTTTCTGTGCTTGGACCGCCCGGGCATAAAAGTAAACTCCCCTCTCCTCTTGCTGAAATGGCTCTGTCTTTTGTCACCGAGAATTTCTACAACATATTCATGTATATAAGGATTGTAGGAACTGGCTCACATAATGTTGGACATTGATTCACTCCCTAATCATTGCAGCTGATCTTCTGTTCTCAGTCAAGTGATTCATTTAGGGTCAGACTCCTAAGAGTCACCCATAGATTATATCCAGTAGCAGTGTGTATACCCAGGAAAATTGTATGCCTTCCCAGCCTGAATTAAAAAGAAAGCCTGAGGACCAAAAGAGAGAATGGGATAAATTCCAATCTGAAATAGAGCATTGAAGGTTTAAGACACAGGATGGAGGTGTTGTCTCGGATTAACTTAAAAGTCTGGAAAAGTAGAATGTGTCATTTAGTCTTTTTTACTCTATTTTGGTCTTCAATTGATGGCTGAGGCCCATGCACATTTGGTCTTGTTGCATTCAGTCTACCAAATGAAATGTTAATCTCATCCAGACACAGCCCCCACCCACCCACATACCCACATTTGGCTAAATGTCTGCTTGTCCCATTGTGGCTCAGTTAAGATGCCACATAAAATTAATCATCACAACTGTGTCTTTCCATGAATGAACCGCTAGAGGAGATAGAGAAATGAGGACCTTTCCAGCGTGTTCCATCTGCAGACACCACCTGGGTGTGGTCTGAGATAGTGACCTTGTAGATCCCACTGGAGGAATCCAGGGATAACTTTTTCAAGTATATTCTCAAAGGATCTCTGGAGTCAACCAGAACTTTTTGAGGGTAGACAGTTTTCTGTGACAATTTGCACAGAAGTTCATCTTAGCTTATCCAGGCAATTATAACAAAATAACTAGGTAATTTATTTCTTAGAGTTCTAGGCTCTGAGAAGAGCAAAGTGCTGACAGATTTTTATGTCTGGTGTTGACCCACATTCAGGTTCATAGATGATGCCTGCTGGCTTGTGTCCTCAGATAATAGAATGGGGAGGAAAAAAAACAACCTCTTAAAAGACCTTTAGACTTTAGGAATAATGCCTTTTATAAGGGCACTAATTCTATTCAGGAAAAATCCTCCCTAGAACCTCATCACATACCAAAGATTTCACCTATCTAATATCATTAACATAAGGATCAGAACGGCAATCTATACATTTGAGGGGAACACAAATCTTCAGACCATAGATAAGGAGTCACCTTGACCATCAATCTTAATTCAAAACAGCCATACAACCATGTTGCCATACTAACTCTGCTTACACTAGCTTACATGATAAAAATGACAGATACCCTACTAATAACTTTCTTTGTATAACTGTCAGAGTTTAAAGCTCTTATCTTTCTGTGCTATTTCCCTAAGTGAAGTCATAGATTCACTTTCTAATCATAGCCACTGATCTTTGGTTCTCAGTCCACTGACTCATTTAAGCATCAGATTCCTAAATGCCACCCAGAGATTAGTATCATAAAATGCATTCGCTAATGGGTTTTCTAATTTTTTCCTAAATGTATTACTTGGTTACTCTGGGATAACATTTTTCTCTCCTTCACTATAGCTTAAAATAATACCTATTAACAGCATATTTTGATAAAGATCCAATGTATATTTTGCTAATTAACTTGTGTTAATAGCCAGCTCCTACATGTACACTCAGACTGTATACAGTCTGCTTGACATTTTCACCTCAATATTGTGGAAGCATGATGTTCAATATGCTTTATTTCAAGATAATGTAATGGTGGAAGCAAAATAAAATCTGCTAATATGCCCTTGTTGCAGACATTTACCATGTATGTTTCTTGCTAACCCTACAAGGAAGGTGTTATATTTTTGGTGTTAGAAAATGGCAGTTTGGGGCTGAAGAGATGACCTAACCAGTAGGAGTATAAGCCACCCCAGCCTGAGGGCCTGAGAAGACATGATTTATCAGACTACTCTCCACAGCACTTATGTAAGATGTTGGGTATGACCACACACTTCTGTAAACTCAGTCCCATAGGGAGCAGAGACCCTGGTTAGTCTAACAGGAAGCAACAGCTGTGGATTCATGAAGAGACTCCATCACAAAGAAACCCTTGGACGAGTGATAGGCATGGCTTCTTGACATTCTCCTCTGGCCTCTCTACACATGTGTGCATGACACACACACAGGCTTTACACACATGAACACACCGTACACTTATCAACACACACACACACACACACACACACACACACACACACACACACCAGAGCACACATACTATAAAGATACAACGAAAGAGAAAGAAATATTCTATGTTGTGGAAGGCAGATGTCTCTAAGGAACCTCAGCTGATCAAGAGAATGATCTGGTTTTAAATTTAAAACATGATCACAGAGCCTGTGTTCTGCTAAACTTGAACTTCTATAAATCCCTAAGAACATCCTGAGTGGAAATTGTAATTGAATATGTTAGAATGGCTCTAGCTTCTTGAAATCTCATCAATTCCAGGGACTGTAGAGATTTTTCTTCCCTTGGAAGTGAAGATAAACCATTTTACTACAGAAGATTTAGAGTCCCCAGATCATAGTTGTGGTGCAGAAAATAAATGATAGTAGATAAACTCAAAAGCTAAAACCCATCCTCATTATCTATCCATTTCCATTTCTTTAGTATTCACCAATCCACACACTGGAAAAATTAGACACCCAAATCAATACTTGAACACTATTGTAGTCATCTGTCAGAGTTCACATTCAGAATGATTAACCAATGAGTCGTTGATGTATCCACTCTGACTGAGTGCCAGAAGACAGGAAGGGTGTTTCCTCACTTTAGCTTCATACCATAAGTATAAATGCTTACCTTGTGTGTGGTGCTATGATTCTCACATATTTGTGGTTTCTGTTGATTACTGTTACAAATGGCCCTCATGTAATGTCAAATCATGATAAGCATAAGAGAGCTCTGAGGAGCTTTACACAGGAAAAAATGCACATGTTGGAAATGCTTTATTCAGACATAAGTTATAGGGTTTTCTGTTAGTTAATTTTAGTGAAGCAAGAACATAAAGGTACCCAAACACACACTCCCATTAGTCAAGGCTATGTATCAGTTGAATAAATAAAATAGAGAAAACAGAGCAGCTCTCAAAAATCTCATCCTGTATCTCCCATTGGCAAGTGCCTTAACCACTAAGCCATCTCTCAAGCCCTGGCACTGTGATTTTTAATATTCACAAATTCAATCTACTGGCAAAGTTATAGGATATAGCTACCATGAGCAGTGAGGACCTGCGGTGTCTTTCATTATGCTTCCAAACAAAATCTGCCATTCCTAGATCATCAGTTAGGGATAAGAAGAGGTGCTATAGGAGAATATATTCACAGCAGTTCCTGAAAGGGGATTGAGTCAGGAGCATGTCCCCTCATGACTTCAGCAGCCACTTTATGCCACTGAGTGGAGTTGGCATAGGGGTCCATTCCCAAGTCCTAGCAACCATATGTTTACTCATCCCCATCAAGCAACCAGATTAAAGCTGAGTGATTATCTGTACAGCTGATTTTTTTCTTTACTTTTTTGTAAGCATGTGTGTGTGGTATGTTTTATGTGTGGTTTTCCTTATGTATACACAGGTGTACAGATATGTAGGCCACCTTCATCACTCACTGTTGCAGTCAGCTTTCTAGTTGCTGCGCAGAAAGAACCCAAGCAAAAGCGGCTTGAGGAGAAATGGGTTTACTTGGCTTCTGGACTTGAGGGAAGACTCCATCCTGGCAGGGAAAATGATGGCATGAGCAGAGGGGTGGACATCACCTCTGCCACAGCACTGCAAACAGCGGCAGGAAGGTGTGCCAAACACTGGCAAGGGAAGCTGGTTTATAAACCTCATAAGCTCACACCCAACAACACAGCTCCAGGGAGGTTCTAATTCCTGAACTGCCATCAGCTAGGAATCAAGCATTCAGAACGCATTCATTTGTTTGTTGGGGACACCTGGATCAAACCATGACACTCACCTATGTATTTATTGCCTTGAGATGGACTCTTTCGCTGATTCCAGAGCTTGCCCATTTTGTGAACACCAGGCCTAAGTTTATAAGTATGTGTGGCCACAACCAGCTCCTAACATGAGTGCTAGGGAATTGTTGCAGTCAGCTTTCTAGTTGCTGCGCAGAAAGAACCCAAACAAAAGTGGCTTGTAGAGGAATGGGTTTATTTGGCTTACGGACTCAAGGGGGGACTCCATCCTGGCAGGGAAAACGATGGCATGAGCAGAGGGCTGGACATCACCTCTGCCACAGCACTGCAAACAGCGGCAGGAAGGTGTGCCAAACTCTGGCAAGGGGAAGCTGGCTT
>PVHP010030684.1:0-21538 GCA_004024765.1 Zapus hudsonius | reverse complement strand
ACCATTTTCAGAATTTTTGTGGACCGCTAAGATTACGTAAGAAACCCAGATCATTTTCTTTAAGAAATATAGAAGCTGGGCTTTGGCAGCACAAAGCACATGTCTGTAACCCCTGCACTGAGAGGCTTGGGCAGGAGAATTCAAAGACCCTCAGAAAGAAGCAGAGGAGGGGAGATTAAAGGAGATCAAATGTGCGAAGAGGTTGGAAGAGGGTAGAAGAGGAAGGAGGGAAGAAGGGTAGAAAGGGAAAGAAAAAGTCATTTATTCTTTTTGTTAATCTTATTTTTTTCAACATCCCCAAATAATCTAATTAAATACACATTTAGGAAGGGGCTAAATGTTAAGAGGCATTTTCAGTTGGAATTAATTTGAAATAATATATTTTAATCTTATGGTTGTAAAAGCTGTGAGATAGCTTTGCAAATGCACCACCTTTAAGAAAAAAAATCACAGGATGAAAATAAAATCACTGAAGACAAAATAAAGTATCAATATAATGAAAATTTAATATTGCCACTCATCAGCATTCAAATTTTGAATACATAAACTCTTTCTTTTTTAAGATTTCAGGAAATATACCTGAAATATTCATGGTTTCAAAGACAGCATACATAGACATAAACACACATCACTTTCAAGTAGAAAAGCACAATCATGTACCTGCCCAAGTAGCATTGCCAGAGTGGTTTATTCTGGGAAGCCAACTCTGAATCTTTTGCCCCAAACATTTTTGCCAATAGTTTAACAACTTGGAGGCGTTCCTCATTATCATTGCTCTGAAACAAAGAACAAACACTTTTAAAACTATGAAGTAGATATTCAGAACACGATCTATGTTGATTTTTCTATCCACAGATACTATCCTCAGAACTATCCACAGAAAACCTCCTACGAACTCCAAATGGTAAATTAGATTAAAATGCTCACTAGGGGCTGGAGAGATGGCTTAGCACTTGCCTGCAAAGTCTAACTACAGGGGTTCAATTCCCCAGTACCCACATAAAGCCAGATGCCTGTACTATCCACAGAAAACCTCCGACAAACTCCAAATGGTAAATTAAATTAAAATGTTCACTAGGGGCTGGAGAGATGGCTTAGCACTTGCCTGCAAAGCCTAACTACTGGGGTTCAATTCCCCAGTACCCACATAAAGCCAGATGCACAAAGTGGCACATATATCTGTAATTCATTTGCAGTGGCTAAAGGCCCTGGCATGCCCATTCTCTTTGTCTATCTACCCCTGCTTGCAAATAAATAAAAAATTAAATACATAAATGCTCACTAAATTTTTCACAATGATAAGTAATAAATGCTCCATCTCAAATTACATTAGGATGGTACCTTTATATGAAAATATATCTCAAAGTTCTAAATAAATGCTAAAGGCCTCTGACAAGTCAGGTTTATTTCTATTCAAAGTCAAATTTTAAAATATACTGAGGATTGTTGGTTTTTAAAGAACAGATAATGGTAGAGGTCTGGCATTGCAGTAAAGAAAGAACTCTATGTGTCTGTAGCTTTTTGTAGGAATAACTATGAGCTACAGTTGCCTAACAGTAGCCAGTTAATCTACATGCACCAGATTCCTAAAGGAAGTTCAAAAGCATAAGAATAAGCCTTGCATATGCAAGTCTATTTTATATACCATAAGACAGGCACCCTGGGGATGAAAACTCAGTTTTATCATTGATGCTGACACCACCAATAAATTAACAATGGTTAAATAAACAAGCAAGTCAAATACTAGAATTACCAGGCTTACCAAGCAGCACTAAATTCAAGATGGTATGGATGATAGATAAATACTATACCTGAAAATACTCAACCAACAAAGATTCTAATATAGAGCCAGGAGTGCAGTGGGTTTGAGCATGCTACCTTCCAACTTCATTCCATGTGTTCCACATGCTCACTGGACACCTACCTTCCTGCCTGTAGCTGTGTATCTGCACATGCCTCCTTTGCTTCAACTGTACTCAGCTATTTCTATCTCTTAGGGCATCTGTAGTACCTAGCCTCATATTAAATCTGTATTTATTTTTTCTTCTTCCTCCCACACTAGATGTTACGTTGAATAACAGCAGGGATGACAGTTTATTTTTATATTTCTCACTGTGGGTAGGTAAATGCACATGGCATTACTCTTTATTCTTAGTAGAGACCAGATGAGCCAACAAATAATCATAAGTGCGACTATTCTGCGTCACTGAAACTGCTAGCCACATTTTAAGGGGGGCAGGAAGGCCAGACAGTCAAATAACTCATTTGAAAAGATATCAAAACTATATTCTAGACTAAAACAATTACTTACTAGAGTATTCTATCAATACTAACCATTTGTTTGATTTTTGTTTTGAAAGGGATGAATCAAAATTTTTAGAAATAAATACTACATGGAAGTCATATAACAAGGTGCTGGGGAAATGTTTGAGTAGCTAAAGATGCTTGCTTGCAAAGCTTGCCAGTCACTTTAATTCCCTAGTGCTCATGGAAAGCCAGCCACACACACACACGTGAAAATAAATTTGATTTTTTGGGGTTTTTTGTTGTTGTTGTTTTTCAGGTAGGGTCTCACTCTAGTCCAGGCTGACCTAGAATTCATTAAGAAGTCTCAGGGTGGCCTCGAACTCACAGTGATCCTCCTACTTCTGTCTCCCGAGCGCTGGGATTAAAGACGTGCGCCACCACGCCCGGCTGAGTAAAATTTTTTTTAAAAAAAGAAATCATGTAACAACTTTTCTTGGTGATATACTGGAATCTTGCAAAGACTTATAATTATAACCAGTTTCACCCAATCTCCCTATAATGATTTGGAAGAGAAAACCATACTCCCCAATTCATAATTAGAGAATAACTTAATGAAAAGGCAAGAGAAACATGCTATCAAAAGATTTCAGACTCTTCACTATTAAAAAAAGCCAATTTTCAATAAACAATATGATAACATGAGTAAGACAAAACAACATTACAGTATGGATTATGAATTCTAGGCTATTTTATGGCTTAATGAAGAGGTCAAGATAATGCTTTAAATTGTGCTTTGAAAATACAAGCTCACATCTCAAAAGCTGCCTAACCCTACAATTGACTTAGAAAATATGTGGAGGGAAATGCTACCCTGCTGATCATTTATTAGGCTAGTAGAACTTCTGGGCATCATACCAAACTCTGGAGATGCACAGATAGGAAAGACACAAGCACATGACAAAGTAATGATAACATACTCCATTGCCTATTGCACTCAGCTAAAATTACAGAATGAATTAAAGCCACAAATAATGCTCTTTGCTAACCTAGTTGACAGAATCTTATTACTTTTATAGTAGTTACCTTTAATTTAAACTCAAGCTGGGGTAAAACAGAGAGCAGCAAATGACTATCAATATTGTAGAGTTCCAAAATTAAGTCAAAGACATGTTCTGACAAGTCGCTGATTGATGTTTTCCCAAGCATCAGAACCTGATTAAAAAACTTTTGAGAAGAAAAATCTGTCATTAATAGAAACATTATAAATAAATTTTCTAAACTCTTAACTATTATTCATTTAAATTCAATATTATTTTATACAAAGTAAATCCAGGTATATGTATCCGAACACTGTCTATGTGGGAAACTACTACAGGTTATATGACAAAACATGAAAACGATCTTGCACACAATGATATAGGTAATTTGTACTGATTGATTAACACATCAATAAATGCCCTAATCTTACAAAATGCATTTTGTTCTGCACTGTGATACTGTATTAATTTTTGCTGTCAACCTAAGGGGCTAAAAGAATCCCTGGACTGCTATAAAACATTTCTGGATTTGTCTTCAAAGATGTTTTCAGGAAGTCTATGAATCCATGGACTTAGTGAGGAACATTGCCCTCAATATGCACAAATTGACTTCCACCTTTCTGGAACTAAAGCACCTGCCTTTTCCTGCCCTTGGATACCAGAACTGCAGGTTCTCCAGACTTTATAGACCACAACCCCTATCTGAGTTCTCCAGCCTTTGTACATGGACTGAGTTAAGCATCAGTTTCCTTGGTTCTCCAATTTGCAGACAGCCTATCATAGGATACTGTCAGACTCCATAATAGGAGTAGATTTCTAGGAAGTCTCCACACAAGCACGTACACTTTCTATTAATTCTGTTTCCCTAAATAACCCTAGTGCAATGACTTAATCACCTTGCTAGATAACTTTAATTGCTTGTAAGACATCATTTCTGGGTTTGTCTTCAAAAATATTTGCAGGGACTGGAGAGATTGCTCAATGGTTAAGGCTCTTGTCTGCAAAGCCTAATAACCTGGGTTCAGTACCCAAGTAAAGCTGGTTGCACAGGGGGTCATGTATCTGGAGTTTGTCTGCAGTGGATAGAGGCCCTGAGGCATCCATATTCATTCTCATTCTCTCCACTCCTCTCTGCTTACAAATAATTCTCAAAAATATGTCTGCAGAGAAGTTTATGAACATATGGGCTTATTAGTGAAGAACATTGCCTTCCCTGTGAGTAAGCACCATCCGAGGGCAGAGGAAGGCTATTATTGCTTTATATATTTACCCCAAAGTACCCTCTTTCAAATCCTTTTTCTCCTTTAACATTCTGATAAACAATGTATACATGTGCAGTTTACAAAGCTGGGACTACAGGAATGTCCAACCACACGCAGGCTTTGACATGGTACTGTGGATCCAAGTAGAGTCCACAGAGCCATTTTTTAAAATGTATGTATTTTCTTATTTCCTAGATTGCCACATCATAATTAATTTGAAAAAATTAACCACGGAGCATTGTGACACATGTCTATACTCTCAACTACTCAGGATGCTGAAGGAGAACTATTTGAGCTAAGTAATTTCTAGTCAGCCTGAGTAATACAATAACCCATCTCAATATAATTTCCTAGTGCCCACATAAAGCCAGATGCACAAAGACATTTGCAGCGACAAGAGGCCCTGACTTTCTCATTCTTATGTGTGTCTGTCTCTGTCTCTCTCTGTCTATGCTTGCAAATAAATAAATATTTTTAAAAGAGTATCAGATTATTATTACCTCAGTACCATACTCTTGATTTGCTAATACTGTCCTAGGAAGATAAATGAACAATCGTCACTTTATCTATTAAGTCCAAAAAGAATAACAATGACTTCTACCATTGTACTACTTTTATCCTATAAGAAAATTAAGTCAACTAGAAAATGATTTTACATGTAATTGTAAAGAACTGAAAAAGAAAAATAAAATAGCTTAGAAGGGATTTGGGGGTGGGAAGCAATTCCCAATGACTCCTTCACTCACCTTAAAAGCAAGGAAAAAGAAGAAAGGAAGACATGAGAAAATAATGGACAAGGTATTCGACATGGAAATATGTAACAAAGAGTGTGCTGAGGCCATTTTGCTAGTACCCTGCCCTCTGCCCACCTCCAAATTCTAGCGTATAACAAAACTATAAGGGTAAAGGGATATCATATATGTCTATAGACAAAAAACAGTAAGATAAGGATGTAAAATATTAGCAATAAAAAAGTTTATACTGAATTATCTGTGATTGCTCCAAGTATTCCTTGGGGATTTCTTCTTTCCTTATGTTTCATTGTATTCTCAAACATAACCTCAAATTATGGCAATAGTAGAATGAACCTAAATCATTGCTTTAAAAATCATTTTATTTACTTTTCTCTCTTTAATTACCAAGCAAATGCCTACTTTCCTTAATCTTAAATGAGTATGATACAGTGTTTTTTTAACTGTATTTTATTTATTTATTTGCAAGCAGAGACAGAGAGTGAGGAAGACAGACAGACAGAGAACGGGCACACCAGGGCCTCCAGCCACTGCAAACTAAATGCAGACACATGCAGCACCTCTTGCATCTGGCTTTACATGGGTACTGGGAATTGAGCTCAGGTCATTACGCTTTGCAGGAAAGCACCTTAACTATTGGGCCATCTCTCTAGTCTCCAGTGTTGTTTTTATTGTTCTTTTGTTGTGCCTGCTGTTTTCTTGACCTTTTCCCTATTTTAATGCCCAGAAAAAGGCACAAAACAATGTGTCCCCAAAAAAACACATTGGTTTAGCAGTACCACTTAAATAAATGCCAGCCAGGAGGAGCTCGCTCTGAGCTCTGCTGGGCCATGGCCATCTTCATTCAGAAGCACTTGAAGGAAGGGGCAGCAAGAAGGCTTGGGTCCTGGTCTGTACACTTCAATACCAGTAATCCAGGAATAAAAAATTCAATTCAACTAATTAATATTGAGCAATTCCCAAGAGTCACAAATTGTAGAAACCAAACCTGGAGCTCCATGCCAATCCTGGAGCTATTAAGATAGGTTACAGAATCTGATTGTACAAGTTCCTGAAAGTTCGTACTTCAAAATAGTATCACTGAAAATAAAGTGGATTTGTCTTAATCATCACATGCTTAAAATCCTTTGAAACCATTAAGAGAGAAACAAAAGAAGGAATTTAGCAAGCTACTATTTTATAATAAATGCTACTTTTGACATTGTATCTTTCCAAGGTGTCTTTTATGTCCTGACCTGTTTTCATACATTACCCCCCCCAAAAAAAAAGCAAAAAAGTCTTCAATAAATTTCAGAAGAATTAAATACAAATAAAATTATTTTCTAGGCCAGGCATGGTGTCACATGTCTTTAATCTCAACACTTGATAGGCAGAGGTAAGAGGAGCACTGTGAGTTTGAGGCCAGTCTGGAACAACAGAGAAAGTTCCAGGTCAGTCTAGACTAGAGTGAGACCCTCTCCAAGGGGGTGGGAGGAATTTCTCATTTTTCTCAGGCAGGTAGATTTACATCTTAGTCATTTAGTGATGAGTGAAAGCAGAAGGCAGGTAGAAAGACAAGAACCTTTAAAGAATACCATAGGCTGCCATGAATACTGTACTCTAAGCATGTTTCACAAGGCATCATTCACAGACAACATGAATAGTACCACCTGTAGTGATACAACTCAATAGTCGAGAGAGAAAATAAAACAGACTATAAGCTTCTTCTATCAGTGAGCCTAATGGCTAAAAGTTATTTCTTAATTTTAAATCTAAAATGATCATTCATAGTAACCAAAGTTGAGGTGATATTTAAAAGGGTCTATTTTCATTACACATCTCCCTTACTCAGAAAAGGCACATTTGATATAGGGCATCTCTCTGAGATGCAATACTTAAGCAGCTTTCACCAAACTGCAGGTGCCAGTCATACTTGCTTTCAATTTCTAGGTGTTGATATTAATTCATTTATTTTTCTTGTATAAAAATCTGTAACTGCTCTGAATAGAAAGTTCCAAGTGTTTTATCTAATTATCTATAACTTTATTTCTAACATTAGAAACAAACAGTATCTATCCTGTTAAATAAACTGAAAGCTGTCAAAGATTCCAGGAAATTGGAAAGAAGCAAAGTAAGAGCTAGCTTTCTAAAAAATACTAACCAAAAATAGTATTAACAACTACATTACTTTCCAGTTAAACAACAAAAATGTAAAACTTTTCATATAACAGTCTTATTTTTGGCTTAATCCTTCTAGAAACAACTGCAAGACTTACATTAGTGATATATGGTTCAATAGCTTGTGCTGTCCTCTTCAGTAAAGCCTTTGCCAAATCATATGCTTGCTTGTTTAAATTCTGGAAAACATAAACAACATCTACATTATATACACATATATATGCTTTTTGGTTTTGTTTTGTTTTGCTTATTTGTTTTTTGCACTGGTGGCATTTACTAGGCCTACAGAGCTCTACCACTCAGCTACACCCCCAGCCTTCTATCTCCAACTATGAAAGTAAATTTTTGTATTCCTAAAGCTACTACAGAACAAATGAGTGATAGAATTATCTTTAATAGTTTACAGTTTATAGAAAAGAAATCACTTTTCTTAGGACATCTGGCTTACTGAGTCACAAGGTCCCTTCCAAGCAAGAATAAATACATTCTCCACAGATCTCGTTCATGACAGATTAACCACACAAAGATGATCAATGAATGTTTATTAGATAAAAGGAAGAGATCTATAGTTATTCAAAATCTATTCCACTGAATAAAAATACAGGAGGCAGTTGTTCCATGCTGGCTGCAAAAGCAGCAAACACCCAAAGATAAATTAGGCTACAGTGGAGGCAGCTTTCTTCAGGTGGAGAAAGACTAAAAGACAGTTGTAGAAAAGGAAATTTACTAAAGGACATCACAGCATGAAGATTAAAAATATATGTATACAATGAATAATAAAGCACAAAAAAGAGGGAATACGAAAAAAATCTTTAAATGTGTTTCTCAACAAAAAACTACAGCCCAAGCTCGAAAACCACGCCAAAACAGAATTGGAAAGCACAGCTGGGCATGGTGGACACGCCTTTAATCCCAGCACTCAGGAGGCAGAGGTAGGAGGATTGCCGTGAGTTAAAGGACACCCTGAGACTACATAGTGAATTCCAGGTCAGCCTGGACTAGAGCGAGACCCTACCTCGAAAAACCAAAAAAAAAGCAAAGAATTGAAAAGTATATCAAAAAGATCATTCACCATAAGCAAGATGGCTTCATTCCAGAGATGCTTTAACATTCAGAAATCTTAGCTGGGTATAGTGGCACACTCCTTTAATCTCAGCATTCAAGAGGCCCAATCAAGAGGATGGCCATGAGTTTAAGGACAGGTCAGCCTGGACTAGAATGAGACCCTATCTCAAAAAACAATCAGAAATCAATAAATAAAATTTACCAAGGACAGAAATCACATGATAACCTCAAAAGCTGCAGGAAAGACCTTTAACAAAATCCAATATCCTTTCATGATGAAAATCCTATAGAACCTAGGGATGGAGAAGTCATAGCTAGAGCAACAGACAAAAGAAGGAAATAAAAAGCATAGATTTTTTTTTTTTCATTAAAGAAGATCTAGAGTAAAAGACGGCAGGGCACAGGGCACAATATTCCAGCTGGGAGGTTGGAAAGTAAAACTGCCAATGCTTGCTTGCCAGGAATGATGCCACTCAACTTGTGTGGTCTGTTACCTCACTGCTGAGATCAGTTAGTCACCTTGAGATTTTTGGCTGTTTTATCAATTTGGAACAGATTATGCTCTATTCTTAGAATATTTTGTCTCACAAAATGTATGGGAGGATGTACCTATCCATGTAACAAAATACTATTGAAGGTATTAAGTGCTGCTTGGAAATTTTTTGCCTTACTCTAGAAATTTCTTCTTTAATACCATGCTGGTACATTTTTTCCCCTTCTCTTTCAAGTAGAATGTTTAGATTTGACTTGTTGGGGAATGGACATATGGCTTAGGTGGTAAAGCATTTGTCATGCAAGCATGGAGACTTGAGTTCAGATCCCTAGCACCCATGAAAATGCCACACATGGCAACATGTGCATGTTATCCCAGCATTTAGGAGATGGAGACACACATGCTAGTATGAATAAGCTCTGACTTCAGTGAGAGACTATCTCAGTAAGGGGGACAGCAACTGAGGAAGATTCCCAATGTCAGCCTCTGGTTTCCACACACACATATATACACACACACAGGCATATGAAGATGCATACATCACACACAAAAAAAATGATTTGTTTATATGACCTAGAAATAAAATGTCCTGTCCAGGGGCAGGAGAGATGGTTCAGCAGTTAAGACTGCTTCCCAGGCAAGCATGAGGGACTGAAGAGGCCCAAGACCACCCGATGTCAATTCTCAAGTACGCACATAAACAGCTGGCCACACTCATCTGTAACCCCCATCTTGTGGGAAATGGAGACCAGAGAATTACTGAAGTTATTTTACAGGACACCCTGGTGCACTCATTCATCCCACCCCCACGCTTCAAATAAATAAATAAAACATTTAAAAACAACAGAGGCTGGGAGGCCTTAAGTAGAAGATACAGTATAACAACAAAAAATAATATGAAAACAGTTTGGGAGGGGATACTGGTATTAGAGGGTTAAAGGAGGATGTGGGCAGATAGATGGTTGAAATGAGGAAGTAGGGGGAAGGTTAGCTAAAACATAAATATATATATATATATGACAGAGGTATCCTACACCAGTGGCTAATGCTGCTGCTAGTAGCCATGGGCTATCAAACAATAATATCAGTGTCAGACATGAGATATACCTCCTTGTGAGTTGTTGGTGAAAGAAGTCTCAAAGGCCCCAAAACCATATAAGCTATTGCCATGGCTCTTACATGGCCATTAGAATTGAATGGTAAGATTCTATTGCTAAAGAAGCCGAACTTGGGGCTGGTGAGATGGCAAAACTGTTAAAGGCACTCACTTGCAAAACCCAATGGCCCAGTTTCAACTCCCTACTATTATATGTAAAGCCAGACGCAGAGGTGATGCATGCATCTGGAGTTCATCTGCAGCAGCAGGATGCCCTGGCCCACCCATTCCCCCTTCAAACAAAATATAGAGACCTATAACCACAGCCAATCAGTCAACCCAGGATAAGTCAGCAAGACAGACACCAACAACTTCCAACACAACTTAAAGTAGAAGCACAGAGACTCTTAAGTTCACAACAACAACAATAAAGAAGACTTAAAACTCACCCTCCATGACTCAGGGAACTGAGTGAAAGAGGGCGCGGAAAGACTGTAAGAGCCATGGTGGGAGAGATTACCCAGAGACATTACCCCCCCTCAGCTATAATACATATTGGGGGGGAGGCAACCTTGATGCCTCCTGTGCTATCTATAACCCCTTGTCACAAGGATTGATACAGTGTGCCCACCAAGGGGGATACCCAGTGGATTGAGGACAGGGAGGAGGAAAATGGGAATATAAGCACAGTATTTGCTCAATAAACGTATCTAATTTTGGACAATAAAGATAAAATTAAAAAAAAAGAGAGAGACCACACTTGCTTTCAGGAGACAGAGAAGTCAAGTTGAAACAAAGGCAGACTCTTCCTTTAAAAAAAAAATTTATTTACTTGAGAAAGACAGTAGATATGAAAGAACCATATCTTGCTGCTACAAATGAACTCCAGACACATGCACCACTTTTGTGGGTACTGGGGAACTGAACCCATGCTGGCAGAGTTTGCTCTACTGAGCCATCTCCACAGTTTCTTTCTTCTTAGCTCGTTTTCCTTACTATGCATGCAGGCTGCTGACAGAAAAAAAGTCACCAACAGCATCACCCAGCAGTGAAACCTGCCATCTACAAGATGGACCAAGAAAGATATGTCTGTCCTCTGACACAAGGTGGCATAAGGGAAAACAATCACCCTCTAGATTACAGACCCACTCAGAGGAAATTTAGGCCTGGTTCTGAAAACTAAGTCAAAGCCCATGGCTGGGGAAACTGTATGTACTAGGAGAGGTCCTACTATTGTTTAGCTTTAGGATGTGTTGTCAAATTGCCTCCTAAATACTTACATTTATACCCACAAGTTAGTTCTACTCTCAACCCTGGTTATAAATGAATTTTGTTTCTCTTTTACTTCTGACAGTGGGAGGCAGTCAATTCAGAGACTCATAAATGGTCAAAGTGCTGCAAAGAAGTGATTGATGAGTACACAGAACATATACATCTTCCCAAACAGGACTCAGAACCTTGTGCAAGAGGGGATAAAGAGTTGGTGGGGGGGGAGTGCTATGGGACTCTGTTATCTAGACATGTCAAGGCCATTGCATTCATGAACTCACAGTAACATGTGCACAAGACCTGCACATGAAAGGCCAGTCTACATTCTGTTATGAATAGGGGAAGGGCTCATGAAGCCACTCCACTCCCTAAGGAACTAGTGACAGTTAATTCTTGCTAGGAGAGAAACATATTCTCTTTCATGCCAAAGCCACTATAGTGGTAGGAAGAAGGGAGGGGTACAGTAGTACTGGAGGAGGAGGGAGATAAGAGAAAGGAAGAGTAAAGTAAGATGCATAAGAACAAAATGCAACATAAATGTATGAAAATGTCAAAAGAAAACAAATTTCTTTAAAAGTTCCATTCACAGGCTTAAAGACTTTTCTGTAGTTTATGATGTTACAACTGCAATTTTTTATTTAAAACTTTTATTTATGAGAGAGAGAGAAAGAGAGAGAGAGAGAGAGAGAGAGAGAGAGAGAGAGAGAGAGAGAGAGAGAGAGAAGGGAAGAGAAACAGAGAGAATAGGAGCATCAGGGCTTCCAGCCATTGCAAATGAATTCCAGATGCATGTGCCCTCTTGTGCATCTGATTTTATATGGGCACTGGGGAATCGAACTTGTGTCCTTCTGCATTGCAGGCAAACGCCTTAACCACTAAGCCATCTCTTCAGCCCACAAATGCAATTTTTAAAAATGTTTTCAGAACTGGGGAGATGACTCAGTGGATAAAGAACTTAACATGAAAGCATGAGGAACAGAGTTCATATCCCCAGTGCCCACTTAAAAGCCATTTGAGCATGGCAGCCCGCCTGTAACCATGTCATTTGGGAAACAGAGACAGGGAAGCCCTGGGCCAAGTTGGTCAGGGGACTAGCCAAGTTGGGAAGCCCCAAGATATCTTGCCTCAGTAATTAAGGTGGACAGCAATTGAGGAAGACATCCAACATCAATCACTGTTCTCAATACCCATACATGTACCTGCACACACATACATACACCATTTTTTTTTTTTTTTTTTTTTTTTGGTTTTTCGAGGTAGGGTCTCATTCTAGTCCAGGCTGACCTGGAATTCACTACGTAGTCTCAGGGTGGTCTTGAACTCACGGCAATCCTCCTGCCTCTGCCTCCCGAGTACTGGGATTAAAGGTGTGCGCCACCACACCCAGCTCATATACCAATTTTTAAAATGTGTTTCTAGGAGATATTGATGAGCTAAAAACCTAAAGTGAAGTCACTGCTTGGGATTAAGCATATTCCATAGAATAAAAATAGAGAACATACATATCCTTAAACTCACAATCTTTACTTACCATAGTTTTGGGTTTGATGCCTGAACAATTTCATTCTTTTCTACTAAATTATTTATTCGTGTGTGTGTGTGTCTGTGTGTGTGTGTGTGTGTGTGTGTGTGTGTGTGTGTGTGTGTGTTCATGTGCGCACACTAGAACCAGAGCATCTGGATCCTGCCAAGACCAGCAGCTTATGCCACTTTTTGTATCCAGCTTACATGGGTGGCTTGGGAATTGAACCTGGGCCACCAGGCTTTGCAATCAAACACCTTTAACCACTGAGAAATCTTCCCAGCCCCTACTACACTCATTTTTAACTAGTGTTAGTATATTACTATACAGTATGCTATAACTTTTTTTACTCATCCTCCATTTCATGGACATTAAACATGTTATATAAACTGAAAATATGATAAAATGTTCTAGCAGTTTTTCCTCTTATTTTTTAATGGGTCTATTCAGTAGTCTTACTTTTCAAGTTCAAGGCCACCCTGAGACTACATAGTAAATTCCAGGTCAACCTGGGCTAGAGAGACCCTACCTCTAAATAAATAAATTAATGGGAAATGAATATGATCGATATACACTATATACGTGTACAAAATTGTCAAAATATATTTTTAAAAAAGAAATGTCACTGTATTTCCTATTACATTCATTTCTTCTCTCCAAATGCTTTTTTCTACTTCTATATTTTTATTTTGATGTTCTTATGATGTAATTGGACACTAGCCATCATGATTTGCTGTTCTGTCAGGTAAATTATGCTTGCCATTGAGCTCGGAGTTTTTTGTTTCAAGTCCTCAATATTGATAAAAAACTCTTGGTCTACTTGATTTATAATCACTGGAAAGCATGTTAAAATGACCCACTAAATAGTGAATGTTTCTATTTGTAATTCTTTCGATTTATACTTTCTTTATCAAGGAAAAATTACTATGCCAGGGCTGGGGTGAAGCTCAGTTGGTAGAGGGCAAGAAAGCCTGGCTTGAAACCCAATACTACATAAAAACCAGGCATGGTGACATAAATCTTTAACCCAGCGCTTAAAAAATGGAGGCAGGAGGACCAGAAATTCAAAATCATCCTCAGCTACATAGCACAGCCTGGAATGCAAGAGACCCTGTCTCAAAAAAAACTACTGTCATATTAACATAAACTACCTCTGTCTGTCGATTCCTTCCCCCACCTTTATTAAACCAGCCTTTCCAGAACTGTATTTTAGCAATTTATGATATTCACAATAACCAGTTGGATTCACCTTCAAACCAATCTGACAACCTGTCTTATGTGGTAAACACAGGCCATTTACATTTATTGTAAATCGTCCTTTTCTTGAAATCTTTAAATTTAAGATCAATAGACTTCATTTAAAGTTCAGCTAACCAAGACTTAATAAATGTTCCTAGTCACCAGGATCACATCACTCACTATTCAATCTTAACATAGTATTTGTACACATTGGCATAGTATTCTATAAATGTCCCTTTAATTACTGTAATTATTACTATTATTATTATATTATATTATTATTATAATTACTGTAATTATTGCTATTGTTTTGTACAATGTATCAATTATTTAGAATGTATTTCTTGTTTACCACTAAATATTATAGGTCACTCCTAAATTCAATTTCATTTATTATGAATAACTCAAGTAATTGTTATTTCATGATCTAAATTGTAAGCAACTATGTCTTCACTTGACTTAAGCTAGATAAGCAACCCATGGTTGGGACTTCTGCATGTGCACATGTGTGAACAGCAGCACTTACAGGTGGGCAGGGGCCACAGAGGTGTGCTTTAAATTGCTCATCCTCATGTTTACTTAGCTCTGAACAGAGCTGCAGTTTTCCCAAGCCCCAGTGATTATCCAGTCTCTGCTTCTAATAATACAGGTTATGGGCATGCATGACCACACCCAGCTGTTTGCATAGGTCTTGGGGAATCAAACTCAAGCAGTCTCAAGCCCTCTCAGGCAAACACTCTCACCCACTGAGCCATCTTCCCAGCCCAAGATGTGCTACCATTATCTTCGGACATCTATCCTCACAAATGACAAGTAAGCCATTAGTTCAACCTTTGTTTCTTTATAGGGCTATGGTTGTTAATTATGAGTCATTATAGATTATTTGTTTTGGTTTTCCCTGTTTTCTCCAGCATGTGCCTAGACAAGGATGCATATTTTTATTTATTGTTCAAAAGACACTTTACTAGCTTATTCATAAATAAATGTTTTTAGCCGGGTGTGGTGGCACACGCTTTTAATCCCAGCACTCAGGAGGCAGAGGTAGGAAGATCAATGTGAGTCTGAGGCCACCCTGAGACTACATAGTGAATTCCAGGTCAGCCTGGGCTAGAGCGAGACCTTACCTTGAAAACCTAATAATAATAATAATAATGTTCATCAATTCTGGGTATTTTAAGCTAATTTCTATTTAAGCATTTTCTCTTCTTATTCTATGATTTTTCAAATCATTATTGATATATATAGTGGACCCTATCTTTCATATTTTTTCATGTTTTCTCTATCATTATTTAATAATAATTTCCTCAAATCTATCTCCTAGTTCTTCAACTACTTCTGCATATAATCCAATAAGGGTTTTTAACTTCAGTGACTATCTTTTCTCTTAATGTTTTTTTTACATGTCTAGCTATTATGGGTCCTTAATTCACTTAAATATATTCTAACTCTAATTTATTTAATGATATTTATGATTTCTTTACCCTTTAAGAATCCTTTATTCAGTAACTACGGCATTCACTAAACAGCAAAGATGTCCTCTGCATAGCTGTAGCTCCTCTAAAGAATATAGTTGACCTTAAAAAACTGTCAATCTGAGCTAAACAAATTAAGCAAGAATGAAACTGTAAGAAGCTTGTGGGAAGAGTCCAGCTCCCCTCACAGGTAAAAGTGTCACTGTGCAGTGTGCCAAGAAGAAAATGCATACTCAGGAAGTACCTATTTATGTATACTGCTATTTTATTTTGGTGAAACTGGGCATCAAACTCAGTACCTCAGGTATGCTAAGCAAACATGAGCTACCACAGGAGTAGCTCCCAGCAAATAGAATACAATGCCTGGATAGATAGGACCTAGGATGTCTCTGATAGTCAGCAGCTTGGAAGCTGGGTCATTGTCTCTAAGACTGTGGGATGGTATTCATGATCCTTGCCCCCTGGGTGATCTTCCTCAAAGAAAGTGTAACCTTTTGATTCTCAATTAGTAGACAGTCCCATCTAATTTACTAGTCCTTTCTATCGCTACATTATCAAAATCTTTTAGCTAACATCCTAACATTCCAAATACCAACATAGTAAATAATGTTATATAATACTACCTGGGTAGCTATTGATTCCCTTTGTTTACACCTTAAATAGTGAGTGTATTAATGTTAATATTAACCAAAATAATATTAACTATAAAACTAAGATTAAGGCAGAAGAATTCTAGTTACAACATGTATTTACTTACCTTATGTGCAGGAACCAGATTTACTAAAACTGTATCCAAAAGTTCCTGAGATACTGTATCGCCTTCACAAATAATAGAGCTCATGAGGTCGACCATATGCATATGAACTTTCTGGTTGTGGCCATTGCTGAAATTCAAAATAGTTTGTTTTATTTAAAGTTATATCTAAGATGTATAAAATTTAGTAAGGTCCTAGGAAATATACTTTATAAAATAAAAAAGATAAAACTGCTTTACTCATTTAAAGCTTCTCTCTCCCCTCCAATCTTATAATAGAGATAGATAAGATAGACAGACAGACATATATGATATGATTGATATGATGATAGATGATATGATAGATAAGATTACATAAATTAGGTAGGTGGGTAGGTAGGTAGGCAAGCTATAATATATTGTAATATACACAGAGACATATATTTGGTTTTTCAAAGTAAGGTCTCGCTCTAGGCCAGGAGTACACCAACACACCTTTAACTTTACTTTTAAACTATATTCCTAAAATTTCTTTCCCCTAATTTTAGCCATTCTCACAACCAAAATGATTAAAGCAAATACAATTTCAGTTATGCTTTAAATTCAGAAAGTAAAACTGCTTTGAAATTCTAGTAAACAATTTTAAAGATATACCAATAAAACTCAACCACATGCACCAATGAATCATTGTAACATGGACAAGAAATAAAGTAATCCAAAAATTCAGTGTAACTCACTCCTGTAACCAATAATTCTTTAAGTACAAAATTAAGTTTTATTTATCTTAAAAAACATCTAAGGAATATTTATAACACTTAGTTAATATCAAAACCAACAATTTATATGGATTCACCTGGAAACTGAAAATCCTTACAACTTAAAAAAATGCTACATGCTTAATTTTAGAAATAAACTTACTTTATAACTGAAAATAATGTTCTGTATAGTTGGGTAAAAATTTCATTGCTATCTTCTAACTCAAAGCATATGTTATATGACTTGACCCACGCAATGTTCTAAAAGAAGAGGTAAAAAAGACAAAGAAATATTTCAATTGGTAAAAATATACAAGAACAAAAAAATTCATAAATGTAATCAAGTTACAGTAAATATATAGCTTACCTCAAGTAAATAAAAATACCTATTGAATTGTGGGCTCTTTGTATCTTCTAGTCCTTTCAATTGCCTTGTTATAAACATAAATATATCCTTTAAAAAACAAAATTGTGTTTAGATTATGAGAGCTAAAGGAAAATAAAAATAAATAATTTATGCTAGGTAAATAAACACTTTCGTGATTGTATCATGATAAATTGTGAAGAACATTAACAAAAAATAGGTAGTATGTTTTATGGCACAACTTTACATGAAGCTCATGATACAACTTAAGAGACTAATACAATATTATACTAAAAACCATATATCTTACTATCCATTGTAGAAAAAAAATTACATCATTTACATGGCCTTAAAGGAAGAAAATCTTCATCCCACAGCAAATTGAACAAATAGACCTAAACAATGACTCAAATAAATAGCACTGATGCTATTATTAGAATGACATGTTGTACTAGCTGATCAGATCCCCAGAATAACACACAGTAGTGAGGCAATAATCATGAGCAACAATAGTTTAGGGAACTGAAAAATACCAAATGTAAAAGACCCATACAGTTTGTCTAGCTTATATCTAATTTACATTGTACTTACTTATTTCCCCCTACCATTTCTCAATCTATGCACAAAGCTTACTTTTGACTTTTTTTTTTTAACTCTATCTTCTTTTGTACTCTTATCTCCTTTTGTAGCTGGGTCTGTAAAAAGACTCGGTCACTTTGAACCAAAAAATGAGATTTAGAAGAAATGTAGATGTTCTGAATACTAAAAAAAACTTAAAGTTATAAAAACTAATTCTGCAAAGAAGTATGTTATTAATAAAAGTGCTTCCCTATAAGTGAAATATAAGCATTTTTAAAGGAAGAGATACAATGTACAAATGAAGAGCTCTTGAAGAGCTTTTCAAGAAAAGCACTGTCAAAAGTATGCTCTTTACAATAGTTGCTTTGGTAGTAGTACTATATAAAACCATAGTCACCATAAATGAAGCCTTCCTACATTATCTAAAAGAAAATACATGGCTTTTTTAATGGAAATGGAAAGACAACATTAAACTCACTTCTAACCCCTCCAACAAGCCATATATAAAAAGGGTTTGCTCATGATGATAACCAATTGAGAGTAGAGGACCAGGACTTGGGTAATGGTTCAGGGGTTAAAAGTGCTTGCTCTGCAAGTCTGCCAACCAGAGTTCAATCCCCAGTACCCACGTTAAACCAGACATAAAGTGGCACATGAGTCTCTAATCCCAATGTGCCTATGGCAATGGGAGGCAGAGTCAGGAGAACCCCAAAGCTCACAGGCCAGTTAGGCTGGTCTTCTGAGCAGCAAAACAAGAGAGTCATTATCTCAAAGAAGAGGGAGAAGAGGAACAACACCCCTAAGTTATCCTGACATCCATGATCCAACACATATGCCCACATATACATACATATTCAAATTTTAAAAAAGACAAAGATATGGCAACTTTCTAGTATATGTAACACTAATGTAGACAAAGAAAAAATGTGAACTTGAGGCTACAAAAAGTACAGTGATAATCAGCCCCCAAAATATTTAGAAAGTAGTCTTAAAACTTAGTAACTTATAATCACTATGTGCAAAATAGAAAAAAAAACATTTAAAATAAAACCAAATTTTGATTAGGGCTGAAAATATGGCTCAGAAATTAAAAGTGCTTGCTTGCAAACACTGATGGCCTGGGTTCAAATCCCCAGTAGCCACGTAAAGCCAGAAGCACAAAGTGATGCATGCATCTGGGGTTTATTTGCAGCAGCAAGAGGCCCTAGCAAAACAATATTCTCATTCTCATTTCTCCCTCCCTCCTCTTTCCCTTTCTCTCCCTCCTTCCCCCTCTCTCTCCTTGCAAATAAAAAAAAAAAAAGATTGATCAAAATAAGCTAATGTTTAAATGTTTCAGCTAGGATGACTTTTCATTACTTTGGTCACTGATCATACAAACTGAGAAAGCCACAGAAAGGTAAATATAGTAGCAATCTTTATACTTCCTTTTCATCAGAATGTCAAGCACACCTGTGAGCAAAAGCCATAGAATACATCAAAGAGAATCATTCCTTCAGCCATTTCAATGTCTCCAAAATGGCATACAATTAGAAATTAAGACATTTAGCCAGAATATAACTATACAACTAGTTCACATTATCTACTTTTAAGTCTCTAACCATTCACTAATCTTACAATTCAATTCAACTTTTAAAAAAGAAATACTTTCATTGGGGCTGGAGAGAAGGTTCAGTGTTTTAGGCGCTTGCTTGGGCCCATTTTAGATTCTCGAGTACCCGCATAAAGCCAGGTGCACAGAGTGGTACATGCACCTGGAGTTTCTTTGCAGCAGCTAGAGTGTCTGTCACATCCCTTCTCTCTCTCTGTGTCATCCTTTCTATCTGTCTATCTGTCTATCTGTCTGTCTGTCTGTCTCTCTCTCTGTGCAAATAAATAAAAATATTTGTAAAATTATTTTAGTTAAGAGAAGAGGGGAGAGAGTAAATTGGAGGTGCTAGAATCTTTTGTTGCTGCAAACAAACTCCAGATGCATGTGCCACTTTGTGCATCTGACTTTATATATGTTCTGGGAAATTGAACCTCAGCTGGCAGGCTTTCAAACAAGTGCCTTTAACCCCTGAGCCACCTCCTCAGCCCTCAATTCAACTTTTCAATGACTAATTCTGCCCTCTACACTTCCCTCACCTTCAGACACTATTCAGACCTATCAAAATATTAAAAACATTCAATAGGTGAATTTTGCCAGACTTGATCAAGTGAGCAAGTTCTTCACTCCAATTATTAAGAAACAATTTCTTGGTCCAATACCCATGTCAGAGGATGTGGTTTGTTTCCCTTACAAACAATTTGTTAAATGAAACAAGCAACTTGTCCAGTACTTTTTCACACTGTGGATTAATAATCCTCCTAAGGATCTCTAACCCACAACTTCTAATTTTTTATGGCCTGACTTGTCATATGATCAATCATTTGGTATCTTTTAGATAGCTCTAATTCAAGTTTGTAGTGGCTACTATCTTTTAAATAACTATCATGATCTTCAATATGTATTTTCAAAAGAAAAAGTAATGCTCCAATGACACTGAAACAGCACTATAATGAAAATGACAGTATTCCCAGCTTGAACTCAAGTTTATGAAAGCAAAAAGCCTTACCTCTGTAAAGATTTTATAAGGCTAGTTGATCAGAACTTGTGATTGTGGAGAGCTAGACTGTTATAGGTCCATGACCAAATTATCTTGAGCTATCTTTGACTCCCTTGATAGTAATTCATTCCCCCATCCATTTTCCATTTTCCTCCAGCCACTGCAAACTCCAGACACATGTGCTACCTTGTGCATCTGGCTTTATGTGGATCTGGGGAAATGAACCTGGGTCCTTTGCAGGCAAGCACCTTAACTGCTGAGCCATCTCTCCAGCCCTCATTTCCCATGTCTGCATTTGACCTAATATCCTTTAGGTAAATCCTTTTGGAATGCATTAGTGACCAACCACTAGCTTCCACCAATCCAAAGGATACAATGTCATCCAATAACATCTGAGGTCTATAAGCAGATCTGTCTGTTTTGCTGTAATCTGCCTGCCCAGTGTTTCCACCAATTTTTTTTAAATGCCTTTCTTTTGTACCGTTACTATGAAAACCTCAGAAAACTGCTACCATTCTGGGAACATAGTATTTGGAGCAACCCAAACTTGGGTTCTCAGTACAGTCTCACATATTTATTTGGCTCCAGAATAAACTATTTTATTCCCTTTGAAGGAGACATGTTCTGGGGTTGAAAATAGTTTTACCTTACCTATCCTGGAGGTCAGAAAATGTTTTTCCAAAGAAAACAAAGGGTAGGAGGGAAGGTAAGAATGTGCACAAGTGGGCTGAAGAGATGGCTCAACGGTTAAGGCACTTGCCTCCAGTGCCTAAGGCCCTGGGTTCAATTCCCCAGGACCCCACATAAGCCATACCCACAAGGTGGTGGCCCTGGTGCATATTCTTTCTCTCTCTCTCTCTCTCTCTCTCTCTCTCTCTCTCTCATCTCTCTGCTTGAAAATGAACAAA
>PVHP010030683.1:0-21541 GCA_004024765.1 Zapus hudsonius | reverse complement strand
GCAAGTGCCTTAACTGCTGAGCCATCTCTCCAGCCCTCATTCTGATATTCTAAAATGTGGAACTTCTTGCTGTCCTAACCATCCCGTCTCAGGTAAAAAGATCCCTTCAGAGTCACTGCTGTTCCACGATGGTCACTGTGCTTCCCAGTGTTCCTCTTGACCAGCTGAGGGCTTTTCCATTCATGGATGCATTGGATCCATCCTTCTCTGCTTCTTCCTGCGCAGGTGTCCATAATACGCAAGGCTCTCCCCTGTTGTTAGTGTTCTGAAGTCTGTGGAGAGACTTTACCACCTAGTTTATCATAAACAGTGCCAAGAACCATTGGTTTTCCTATGCAGCCATTCATTTTTGAAGGGGTCTATGCTTCCTCCTCTGCTATCTTCCCAGAATGCTCTTCTCATTCAAAAAATGATGGATGTTGCTAAATTTCTTGGAAGATGGTATGCTTCATGTGGGCGTTTCCTTTAAACTAATAAAGACTTCTCGTTTCTAAAGAGCAAGGGGAAAATGTTGAATATTTCTGGCAGAAGTTAGGTAGCCTATATATTCTCATTATGAATACAAATTCATAACAGGTATCAAAGAGGGTAAATGAGGGTACACGGGATTCCACAGAAGCTGTATTTATTTATCTCGGGTTGCTCCGAGATTAATGCAGTTGGAAGCCTGGCAAGCCTGCTGACTGGAGACAGATGCATATGAATATAGTTCCATGAACTATAGCATCTTTGAAGCAGAGACTGCAGATCTCTATGTGGCCAAATGTGGATCCAAATATATTGGAGAGTTTATTTGGCATTTCTCAAACCACAGGTCACATGTCTGTGTTTCCTCATATTTCTTTAAAAAAATCAAGTCATCTGGGAAGGACGGTTGGTTTTTATTTTTGTTTTCCAACAGGCTTCTCATGAACAACAAGGAGCTTCTGACAGGGACTTTTGGTTATATTCTCAAAAAATAGCATTTTCAGACTTCATGTTCATGTTGTACAAATGAACCCAAGACTTTTACAACTAGCAATTGATACAGTATTGTCTTGTCATCTAGAATAGATATTTGAGGTGGAGAAAGAAGACATCCTATATTTCCCTTAGCCTTCCACACTGGGAAAAATTGTCAAGGCCTAGTCTTTGACTAGTTACACATTTGAGAGCTTACCTGGGTTTGGGTTGACATTTGCTCCTGTGAACTCTGTGCTCACTCTCACCTGTCTGACGCCAGGTGAGTCCCACTTACATCTCCATGCAGTGTTTCTGGCATTGAACTTATGGCCAGTAAACTCAGAAAAGGTTTTCTCTGGGGAATTCTAGGCCAACAATCATTCTCCTGGATGTGTCCAACCTTTTCACAGTGCATCTACAAAGTTCACACTTGACAACTGTACAATTGAGTTACCAAACACACACACACACACACACACACACACACACACACACACACACACACAAGGAAATCTCATAATGTAATTCTGTATTGGCTCACATTCATAGCTCTGGGTCAATGTGACCCATGAGTTGAACACAATTGCTAGACTATTAAAATTATATAGAGCCAACCACTTCAGTAAAAGATTGATTGACCCCATGGAACACACACTGTTATAAGATTTCATCTTTTACTTAAGCTTCTTCCAAATGAGAATTCCACCTTTCAAAATACACCAATGAAAAATAAAAGCATCATCTCTATAACTCGTTAACTTAATCAAATCTATACTCTCAGATTCATCTGAGTTCTACAGATTACTAACGCACACATCTACGTGGCCCCAAAGCACTTTCTAATGAAAACTTAAAACCCATACACTCTGTCCCATTTCATACAATTCCACCACATATGCCATCCTTCCATCAAAAGCACCCAGGAAGCTAACCAAACTCCTCGTATCAAACATCTATAATAAGTGCTAGTGTATATTCCATGAAGTTATCAGAGGAGACATCCATCAAGCATTTACTATATATGTTTCTTATACATAAGGCATCATAATAAATCATGTCCGATATTGCAGAGTCTAGCTTTGAAATAGCTAATCATTACTAATGGAAGTTTTACAACGGCATTTGTGAAGTTTGAAATATCAAAAGCTATGTATTTAAGTTCTCTGGACAAAGACACTGTTAACTGCTAAAATGTATATGGCTTAAGAGACCTATTTACTCCTCATTGCAGTCACTACACTTTAGCTGGGAAAGAAGGAGCATTTTATTTTGCTATGTTTTTTAACATGTATTAAGGTGGGGGAAAATTAGAAAGAACTTCCACGGGCTAGAAGAGAAAAATGAAGTCCAGTGAAGTAGTAGAAATCCACTAAGGAGAGAGGGAGCCTAGAGTATGAGGACAGGGTTTGTCGCTTGCTGCTTTGACAGAAGAAAGGAAGGAAGGAGGTATTTTATTTTGTTTTGTTGCTTTTGATCATCAAGATAAGTCAGTAACCAGCTTATAGAAAACTAAACTGGAGAAGAGAATGCAAAAGTAATCAAAGCATTTTAAAGGAATGTGCTAGATAGATGTTTGCTGCAGTAGAATGTTTTGTTTGTTTTTGTAGAAGAAACATCACACAGAAAGGAAACGCTCGGCTAAGAAGCAGGACTTGGGGTGGGGAGCCGTCACAGCTGGGAAAGTACTTGCCTTGGAAACATGAGGACCTGAATTTGACCCCCAGAACCCAAAGCATGGTGTCTGGGGCTTGAAATCCCAGTGCTGGGGAAGAAGAGGCAGGTGGAGCTCTGGGGCTAATTGGCAGCTAGTTCGGCCTACTTATAGGCCAATGAGAAACTCACTCTCAAAAAGTGGATGGTGCTTAAGAAACACACCTAAGGTTGTCCTCTGACCTCCACACATGTGCACACATGTGCATGTGCACCCACAAACATCCCCCACATGTGCACTTACAAGCATGCCCACACATGAGCATGCATATACACGTGAATAGTCCTCCCCCAACAGACTCACATATATACACACACACAAAGAAACAGGGATTGATAATAAAGAATTGTGTGAAATACTGACTTTTATCATCTTTGAGTTATGTAGACATCAACATGGATACATACAAGAGCTTGGTGGCATGCATCTTGCACGTCACTGCTCTCTCTGGGGATGGGAGATTTACTGCAGGGGAAGCACCGTGGAAGGAAGACCAAACAGGAACATAATTAAGGTTTTTGAAAATGTGAAGCTTATGTAATCAGAAATGGTTCACCAGATTATCCAATGCTGAAGCTGAAAGAAGGAACCCTTGAACTCTGGAAAGTAAGTGATTTTAAGATATATAAAAATATTCTGCTTTACTCTTGAGTTGCAAGTACATCATATCAAGAAATATTAGAGACATGAACTAAAGTACTGCAGGGATTGTGAGCGCTGCGTGGATGAAGCTCTCACAACGAGTTGTCGGGGGAATGACAGCTGTTTAGCAAGTGTCCGTAATTTGTAAGGCTGATACACTTGAGATGACTTTTGTGTTTCCTCCAGACAGGTCTGAGCAGTCTTCTGACCTAGCCATCCACAGGCACAGACTGCGACATTGACCCAGCACCTGTAGGAAGTAGGCTTTGGGGATTTGCTTGATTTGTGGAATTCAGAGAAGTGACACCTCCCAAACACTGATGTTGATCTGACATCCTAATCCTTAGCTTGGATGAGGAGGTGATTTAAACAAGCAAGTAATTCTTATTAATCAGCACGTGGCATGAGTTGCTGCTGGAAGTGGGAAGTCAACGTATGGATGAGAAGCTGGGCTAAGACTCCTGGGTTACAGTATGGTTTGTGCTACCATCCAGGAGTGGGTCATTCTCTTTGGTGGGTAAACAGACGCAGATACACAAGGCTGGACCAAGACAGCTGTCTAACTGAGCCAGTTAGTATTGTTATCTACCCATGCTCTTTAAATATGTGCTTCTTATTGATTTAGAGTCAGCTGGATAAACACAGGGCAACAAAGGTAGGATGTATGGGTGTCTTCTCTCTGGGCTTGAACAATTTGGCTCTGAATCCAACTAGTACCCACTGCTTGATAGAAAAAACCCTCTGCCGTTGACCCCACCTCAGACCTGTTTGAAGGTAGATGATTAAAGTTCCTGTTATTTGAGCAGCTCCGGGGGCACCTCAGCCTTCCGCAAGCAGATTCTCGAATGATTCATAGGAAATATATTCATCTCCATTATATTTATACAGGTTAGGTCAATATATAGTATACAGATTCAGCGGGCATTACCTTTATTGACTGATTCCCAGAGACCCACCTTTTTAAATTTTTTAATTTATTTGACAGAGAGAGACAGACAGACAGACACACATGCAGAGAGAGAGAGAGAGAGAGAGAGAGAGAGAGAGAGAGAGAGAGAGAGAGAGAGAGAGAGAGAGAGAAAATATGGGCATGTCAGGGCCTCCTGACACTCCAAACAAACTCCAGATGTATGCACCACTCTGGATGTCTGGCTTTATGTGGGTGGGTACTGGGAAATCAAGCAAGTGCCTTTAACCACTGAGCCATCTTTCCAGCCCAGAGTCCTACTCTTAATTTAGAACTTCAGTTATTATAACAAAAAGAATGAGAAAAAAATATTCTGAAAAATTGAGATTTTTTTTTTTTACTTGAATCACTTGCAATGACCACAGCTGGCCAGCCACTCTCCATGGTGGTAGAGAAGGCTAGCTCACCTTGTCTCTACCCCATCATCTGCCTGGTGAAGGAAGACAGTGCTTATGGAATTGGTGAAGAGATTGAAAGAAGAGGGCATGGGGATATGGGTCAGTAGACAAAGCACTTGCCACACCGTTCAGTTCCCCTGCACCAGCGTGTCCCTGCCTGACTGTAATTCCAGCACTTGGGAGACAGAGGAGTCTGGCACAAGTTGGTTCTGAGTTCAAGGGGGCACCGTCTCTCAGTAAAAGAAGTGGACAGTGACCAAAGAAGACTGGATTATGTGCACGCACATCCACACACACACATACAAACGCCCAAAAAATGATACTGAAAAAAGAGCCTTGGCCTGCTTCCTCCCTACCCTCTCGGCTGGTCTAGGAGGAGACCCCGTGCCCTTTTGACAGTCATGGTGAAGATCAACTCAAGTTGATGAAAGAGAGAAGCAGCCTTGGGAAGAGCTACTCACTTCCTGGTACCCACAAGACAGGAAGCTCCGGTTTCTTAAAGCCAAGAACTCAGACCACTCTCCCTGATGGCTCCGTCGACATAGGACTAGGTTGTGCTCTGTGACAGTCTGTCTTCAGACACACTGGGCTTTCAGAGGGCTGATCGCAGTGGCAACCGCACTGCTATCAGAATGACTCGAAGGCAAGAACATGGAGAGCAGCTTCTCAACAGTGTGAGACCTTGAAGAGGCGACTTGTCCTCTGTGTGTCCCACCCGCTGATCCAGCAATGCTGTGTGTGCCATCTGCAAGACTACGGGCAGCGCTAAGACGCTGAAACCATTCTTACTTTTCCAGTCTCACAATTTACTTGGGAAGAAAATTTCCCTGCAAAGCACCACGATTGTTCTTTTCTATTGACTGTTCACCCAGACAGATCATTTGCTTCCTGCCTCGACATCAAGATGGCACCACAGAAGAGAAGACCGTTGAGCTGGGAATTAGACGATGGTTCAGTTCCATTAAGCAGAGAATTGGGGGAGGGCAGTTCAAGTAAGCAATGGGGTGGGTGCCAAGGTGCGAAGCTGGAAATCACAGTGCTGTTTTTGTCGGGACAGATGGTTGGTGGTGAGGCACTTAAGATTAACCTGCTTCTTCCATGTCATAGGCGTGGTCAATTTCAGATTGCCCATTGGATAAATGAAGTAAGGAAGGCAGGTAGAAAGAACCCCAGAATGGAAACGGGCGTCCTAGGTCTAGGCTTCCTTGGTCATGTCGACAGTGAGGACCATGGTCCTCACTGGTCTAGTGGAGGAAGTTTGGCGAGTCCCTACATGGTCCTAAGAGTTACAGGGACGAAAGGGCAATGAGAAAGAAAGAAGAGACAGGAAAGCTGCTTTGCCTGGTCCACTAACAGGAGATGCTATGGAGTAATTTAGGTCACGTGCTCTTGACAGCGACAAGCATGAGCCCTTCCCTCTAGAGAATTTATTGCATGGTCATCCAATTCCTCAGAACAGGGCAGAGGAGCTGGGGGAACAGCACCGGCTCTGATCACCTGGGTAGATAAGAATCTGATATGGAGGCATGAATGGAGAATGTGGAAATAGCTTTTCAATATCAAATGGAAGGCCCATCAGGGCACCTGGGGAGGAGCCAGGGGTGGAGCCTTCCAGAAGTGAGAGACTGGAAAAATCTAATGAACCCCTGGAACATCCTCAGATAACAGGAACTTCCTGGTGTTCAAGGTCACTGGTACTGAGCAGGATGAGGCGCTCCTTACTTGCCAGAAATTAATCTAGAGCCAACCTACTTTGGCAGCTAGCCACCAGGGCAGGATGGGTGTGCCACCATCACTGCTTCTTAGATAAGCTCGGCTCTTTTCAGCCAATTTCCTCAACTCTTAGATTCCTGGATGGATTCAACCAGAACAGCCCTGCATTTCCCGGACAAGATTTCATTTGTTAACAGATTCTTCTCTTCTCACTCAAATCAATCAGCTGCCTATTGAGACATCCCGAATGCAAGTCCTAGCGACGGTGGCTTC
Source organism: Zapus hudsonius (assembly GCA_004024765.1). Taxonomy (NCBI): domain Eukaryota; kingdom Metazoa; phylum Chordata; class Mammalia; order Rodentia; family Dipodidae; genus Zapus; species Zapus hudsonius. The sequence continues at coordinate 14,895 of PVHP010030683.1, read as the reverse complement.
TTCTGGTGTTTACACGCAGTGGACAGATCCATCAATGTGGCACTGCTACCAAAGTCACAGGGAGGAGCAGCAACCTTCCCGGGAGTTTTCCTTTACACTCCTGATTAGAGTATGCCATCTGTCAGGTCAGTGACCAGATGAGCCTGTTTCCCCCAGCCCAGTGAAGTGTCCTAGAAACTCTAGGCCAGATCCCTGGGGAGCAGAAGCTTCTGTACGCCAACATCTGTCATTGACAACACCTGTAGTCTCCATCTAAGGTAAAGCTCACAGGCAGCTGCAGGAAAATGAATGGCCATGGAATAGGGTCTGGGCAGATGCATGTTCTACACTGTGGATCCTTATAGGCTCTGTTCCCTAGGCAAGGTGACTTGGGGCCAGTCTCATGTCCTTGCTCCTTCATGCGATGTGGAGAATGCATTGTATTGTGCAGAAGAGCCATGCTACCATTTATCAGGAATGACAAGATGAAGATGGCTAGCATTACTTTGTTAAAAAAAACTACTTGGGTACTGGGCTGAGTGGCCACATCTGTAATCTTAGCACTTGCCACAGATTCTAGGCCAGCCGGAGTTGCATAGTGAGCTCAAGGCTATCTTTTGTTATAGACCAAGACCTTGTTTCAAAGGAAAAAGAAGGGAGGAAAAGAAGGAAAGAAAGAAAGAGAGAGAGCAAGAAAGAGAGAAAAAAGAAAGAGAGAAAGAGCCAAAGATACTGATCTGGGGCTGGAGAGATCTGAGGCTGCAGAGATGGCTCAGTGCTTAAGGCCCTTGCCTGCAAAGCCTAACAACCCGGGTTCTATTACCCAGTACCCACATAAAGCCAGATGCACAAAGTGGCACATGCATCTGGAGTTCATTTGCAAGAGCTGGAGGCCATTATAATTCTCTCTCTCTCTCTGTCTCTCTCTTTCTCTCTCCTAATAAAAATTTTTTTAAAGAACACTTATGAGTGTGAGCGTCCTGGTCTACAAACAATACAAAACACTCTTCTTTAAGTTCTGGAGGTAAAAACACATTTGTCATTTCCTTGTATACCTGTCACTTACAGCAATATTATTTTAGAAGGATTGATGGGTGCTTGTGATGTGTTTCGCCACCTGTTTGTGGCATGTGAGTCTGTCAATGTTCTGTCACAGGAAAGGAAGATAGATGTTAGACCAGAATTCTGGCTGCAAATAGTTAAGAGCAGAGCCCAGTGTTGAGCTATGAGCACGACTGAGATTTCACAGCATTGCTGCAGTGGTTGGGATCAACACTGATGAGAAGAGGGAATAAAGGAGTCACTTGGAAGTCCAGAAAAGTCCTTGTAGAGGCAGGTAGGGTCTGAGACTCAAAGTTATAGATTTGAATACCGAGGCACCAAGGAAGACCAGGGTCAACTTTAGTCCCTGAGTAATAAGGATAACGATGTGCTCTTATGCCTTTTGAGGACATAGATTAAGCAGTAAGGGATGTGTGGATATGCTGGCTAGCAGTATGTCTCTACATGTTTGCAGTAGAAGCATATGCTTGATTATTCATGGATTCGTGGCTTTGTTTAATAATATACACATATTTATGTCCAGTTATTATTTTCTCCCAATGTGGGCTAGGATAACAATTTTAGGAAGCACGTTTTTGTTTGGTTTGGTTTGGTTTTCAGACAGTGTCTCACCATGTAGTCCAGACTGATCTTGAACTCCTGATCCTCCTCAGTGCTACAATTACGTGCCACCATACTCAGCTGGGAAACAGGTTTCATATTGTCAGTTGTAGTCTATAGGCTTAGGAGATACTTACTTGTCCTTATCGTTAAGAGATCCATTCCAAGACCTCAGTGATTGTCTGAAACTGAGCGCTGTAATACTACAATGGCTGGTCAGATGACGCTAGTGGCCAGAGAGTGGACACAGCCTGGATATTCTGAACATAGAAAGAGATGAATGGTGCTGGGCGCGGTGGCGCACGCCTTTAATCCCAGCACTCGGGAGGCAGAGGTAGGAGGATCGCCATGAGTTCAAGGCCACCCTGAGACTACAGAGTGAATTCCAGGTCAGCCTGGACTAGAGCGAGACCCTACCTCGAAAAACAAACAAACAAAAAACTAACGAAAGAGATGAATGGTGCTACATTTCATCTTGCTAGTCACAAACAATAAATGTAAAGCTTATGAATTGTTTATTTCTGGGATTTTCCATTTAATATTTTCAGACTTTGGTAGGTATGAATAAATGCAACCATGAAAAGCAAAACCTTGGATAAGAGGTTATTTATAAGACATCTACTATTATTTATAAGACATTTTTTATCAGGCACCTCTACTTTTCAGTAGTCCACTTTGGGGAGGAATCGGAAGTATTTTAATTCTGCAATCTATACATTGTCAACATGTGTCCAATACCATTTCACAAAGCCCAGTCCAAAAGGAACAGAATAGAAATCGGAGAGGTTGGGTAGGATGTATACCTGAACTTCCCTTGTACACGACTATGGGGTTGGAAGTTCCCTTGTAGCAACTTTTCTCTTTCCAAATTACTCCAACCTATTTTCTTTACTCCTTCACTAGGAGCCTTCACTATTGATGGACGTTTCTTTCTTTGGAATTGCTTAGTCTATACTGTTCATTGGTCTTCCATTTTCTGATAAGCCAGACACTCCCTGGCATCAGGACCTTTGCCTCAGAAGCCAGGATATTTCTCAAGAGCAGGGAAAGCTTCTCTCCCATTCCACCATGGACACCCATGGGACACAGACTCTTCCTGCTCCCTTGGAGAAGCTGCTGTGGGCGGCGTGAGCTCAGGTTGCCATCCAGCCAGTTGTTGCAGCAGGACCTCAGCCAGAGTCTTGCTCTTGGCAGCTCCGGGGAGACAGAACAGACACCAGCAGGGATTTTCAAGTGGTTCCTCACCCTGCCCTTCGTGCTGCTCTCTCAGGTTCTCTTCTAGTCCCTTCTCTCTGCCCCGTGCTGATTTTCTCTAACCTCGCCAGAATGCCTTAAACATGGAAGAAAACCTTCCATATCTGCCGGGTATATTTTGCACAAACTAAAATAAAACCAAACCAAACAGTCAAAATATATTGCCAAGTCCTGGCAATGCCATGAAGTCTCTGTAGCTAGTGGCATCGTTGCTAGGGGGTGAGGCTGGGAGGTGGGAGGATGAGGTAGACGATGGATTAGAGCTCATTCTCCCAGTTTACCATATCATATAGCCTAAAGTTTGAATCCACTTGGGGCCATTGCTCGGCCTGAAACTGTCCCCCAAGTGCATTTTTAAAAAATGAATTGGCTTTAGTTAGCAGAGGAAAGTTAGTTTTTATAATAGCTTGAAAATGATATCCAGATGCTAGCACAAAGGAGGCGGCCCTTCCCTGGGACTCTGAGCCGCAACACTTAGCCTGCTCCCGCCCACCTGGACAGCTTCCCTGAGCCCCCTGGGGGTCTACACTGGGAGACAGCCCGGGGGCTCCAACTGGCCCCAAACCCAAGGAAGGCAGGCAAACCATCTGGAACGCATTGATCAGATGGCTCTGCGCTGCCCAGGCACCCTGACGGCTTCTTGGATCCCTGCGAGGCTTGGAGTTGGTCCACAGGCACTCTCCAGGCAGAGGCCTCCAGACTTCTCTTTGACTCTCCAGAATCCGGATTCCACAGAGGCTCAGTCAGACCTGCCAGTCACTTCCAAGTTTGGCGGTCTCAAGGAAAGGACCGAGGGGTGCTCTGGAGACACTTTCTGACAGCGCTCGGCCAGGGAACAAATAAAGAAGGGGAATAGTTTTGGCAGGGGTCCTCTCTCCATCTCCTCTATTCCCAACCATCCAGACTCTAACACAGAAGAAAGAAAACGAATCCCATCCCAGGATTCTGTGGGGAGCCTCTTAGCAACGGCAACCTGGCTTTCCATATACTTTCCACACCATCCAAGGAGGGTTGGGAAGAGGTTTGGAGCTCCCCTCAAATCAAATCGTAAGGAAGGATTGAGAGCAATTTTTTCTTTAAAACTATTATCACTAAGTTTATTATAATTAAAAAAATACTTTTAAATTATTTGAGAGAAAGAGGTATACAGAGAGAGAGAGAGAGAGAGAGAGAGAGAGAGAGAGAGAGAGAGAGAGAGAGAGAGAAAGACTGAGTATATGGGTGCACCAAGGTCTCTTGCCACTGCAAATAAACTCCGGATACATGTACCACTTTGTGCGTCTGGCTTTACATAGGTGCTGGGAATTGAAACCGGGCTGTCAGGCTTGGCAGGCACATGCCTTTACACTGAGCCATTTCTCCAGCCTGTTCCAAGTTTTCTGGGACAATATACACTATGTCAGTGTGTGAAAAGTGCTGAAGTGATTCTTGCAAAGGTGCAGCATTCTTGTTGCCTCCTTGTTTCTACTCCTCATTTGTTTCTTCATAGATAAGAAAAAAGAAAATTTGCCCAAATTTCTGACCAGGGGAACAGAATCTAAGTCGATTGAGTCTAAGTTAAAGATAACTTACCGAATCCCTTATCAGGCTAGTTCTCTCAAATGGCAGAATGACAACAAATCTCAGAATCCCCCCCCCCACCTCTGCCCCCTAGCCATCACCTCAGAGCTGCTTTGGAAGCCTCTCGTGTGCATCCAGGAGGAATGCTTCATGTCTTTGCTCACCTGGTTGTTGTGTCCAGTGGCCCTCGTGTCTCTCCAGCCCTGATCACTCCCTGGAAACATAATACAGCCTAGATCTGAAGTACAGCGGCAAGCTACAATGGGCCTCAGCAGAGGAGAGTGGACCAGACCACACTTCTATATGTAGCCCTGCTCTGTCACTCCCAGGGTACCACCACAAAAACTGAACAGGAATATCAAGATTTGGGGGCTGGAGAGATGGCTCAGCCATTAAAGGTGCTTGCTTATAAAGTCAGATGGCCTGGGTTCAATTTCCCAGTACCCACTTCAAGCCAGATGTACAAAGTGGTGCATGCATCTGGAGTTGGTTTGCAGTGGCAGGAAGCCCTGGTGTGCCAATTCTCTCTCTCTCTCTCTCTCTCTCTCTCTCTCTCTCTCTCTCTCTCTCTCTCTCTCTCCTTGCAAACACATAAATAAAAAAAATTTTTTAAAGAAGAGTTGGAACAGGAAGAAGGTCATATCATTCCATAGAAGACAGACTGAGCAGGAGAAGTCCTCTGGCCACTCCCACTCCATGTAAGGAATCTCGTTTGGGTTACTTTCCCTCCCTGTGCCACTTAGGCAGCTCAAAACTGCTCTAGGATCTCCCTTGTATGTTCTCCATCACGGCCAATATTGGCCAATTCTCCACGTAGAATGATTTATCTGGCGCTGTCTTCTTCCAACCACCACCATCTAAATCAAGGGAGTCACTCAAGACATTACTGTAAAAGGTGTGATATTTCTTCCTCACAATAGAGAAGATCACTTGAAGAATTTGCCCTCTGTAGGAAAGGAAGCCTTTGTACCTGATCTCCCAGGAAAAGACAGGAATGTGGCTTGGATGAGATGGGGCTGGGCACTGTTCCGTTGCAGGAGGAGTTGATCCTGGAAGGGCCAGTGACAGGCAGATAAGTAGCTTATGGCCAGCCTCAGCTGAGATTTTATACCAGGTTGAGCCTGAAGTTTGCAATGTGGTTGGCAGAACACACAACCACACAACCCAGCGAATTCCAGAGGCAGCTCAGAAGGGCTCAGAAGGCCTCTGTACAGATAAATGTCATGTTGAAGGTTCCCTGTCTGCTGAAGGGCCTAGCTACCAGGTCTGGGTATAGTTGAGCACTCCACCCTGAGAATCATAGTCAGCTCTACACCTCTGTCCTGGGTGATCATTCAGAGTGGAGTTCAGCTTTAGAAGAGGCAGGACAGTGAAGTGAAATACCAGATACCCAGGCCAAAGCCTCCAGTGAACATGAAGGATGTAGAAAGAGCTACAGCTCAAGGCCAATGGGCGTACCCATGGTCACTGCAGAGGCCTCAGAGATCTGGCTCATTAGCCAAAAAGGACCCTAGGGGAGTAAGTAGATGCAAGGTCCTTACGGGTGGGCACTTGGTAGTGGGAAAGTTATCTGCCTCTAAGCCCCACTACATAGTGGATGAATTCATAGGCTGGGCTGGCTATTTATGTGCTGAACAGCAGGACTAGGGGACTGACAGAGGTGAGGAGCTAGCATTGAGACTGATCTTCAGCTGTGAAGGGGAACATGTTTGTGACTTGAGTCGCACCTTGCTGACATTCTGGGCGCGTGCCCGCCTGAAGTGGTGGGGAAAACACCACAACAGTAGTATCTCTGGTCTAATCTGGATATAGCCAGTCATCAACTGTGGGCCCTTGGGTGTGCGTTTTCATTAACTATTAGTGCTCGGTTTCCTCACTTGCATCTTTAGGAGGCTGAGCTAAATTAGAAGTTTGCAAAGTGTGCTCCTCGCATTGGCAGCATCGGTGTCATCTGCTGCCTTGTGAGAAATGCGAATTTTCAGGCCCTGCCTCGGACCTCCTGGTCGGAAACATGTGCTTTAATAAGCCTCTAGGTGCCTCTGAGCTCAACAAAGTCTGAGAAGCAGTGACCCAAATAATTTCTGTCTCCATGCACGGGTCCTGTGGCTCTATTAGAGGAGATGAAATGCCCCGTCCCCGGTGCTGTCACACAGGAAAGCCCGCAGAGCTGGCCTCAGCTGCCTCTGCATGAGATGCTTTAGTGTTCTGTCAGCAGGGGCACAGTATAGGATAAATTCTCCTCTCCTCTGCCTCCTGCCCAATTAGCCAGAGATAAGATAGGAAGATTTACTCTTCTCCACAACCTGCAGTCGTCATCTAAGCCATTTTCCAGCCTGGCTCTCCTGAGGCTGTAGCTGCGGATTGGCTAGTAGGCAGATGGCTCTGCCTGGTAGCAGGGATTTAATAGGCCAGGCGATGTAGGGAGGAGAACCAAAGGGGAAGAATAGCCGTGCCTTCTGCTTAAAAAAAAAGATTATAGGTCTATTTATAACCTGTCTTGTTCCACAAAGGATTGCAGGCGGCTGTCTTCCTTGTTGGAAAATCTCGATGCCGTGCTTGGCGTCTGATACCGTGGACTTCCTAGCCCACAGCAAGGGGCCAAACCTTCCTTGTTCACGAAGTCTCCAAGAAGACATAATAGGTGCTCCACGCAGTTTGTTTTAGAATACCCACCTTCCTGCACCTCCCTTCCTCCCGCCTCTCCCTTCAGAGAACAAACCACATAACCTGACTCTTGGTTTCACATTTTTAAGTAGATTTTATTTATTTATTTACTTACTGTTGCAGAAATACCCAGTGACAAAAGACAGAGCTGCTGTGGCAAGAGGAAGAGTGAAGTTTTATTCTAAACCCCAGGCCCGGGGGCTCCAAGCTCAGGAAAAAGGTCTTGGGCCCCGCACCCCAATTGACAAGGGATTTTATAGTCAGTACAGAGTAAGTATGTGACAATACACATGCCAGTTACCATCACCTAGCGGTTTACAGATTTACAATAGGTTTCAGATATTCTCCCCAGGTATCCTCTGGCCTTGTCTCTTCCTTATCTCACAGAACTTCAGAGCCCTGACAGTTTTCCACTTCATGCAATGAGATTGGCCACCTGGCGGACAAACATCAGTAGGATGTTAACAGTGAAGGCAGGGGAGGGGGCAGTGAGCTCACACTCATTTTGCTACAATATTACTTGAGAGAGAGAGAGAGAGAGAGAGAGAGAGAGAGAGAGAGAGAGAGAGAGAGAGAGTATGGGCATACCAGGACCACCTGCCACTGCAAGTGAACTCCAGATGTATGTGCCACTTCATGCAGCTGGCTTTACATGGGTCTTTACCAGGGACTCAAATTTGCTTGCCTGCAAAGTAATTAGGCTTTTCAGGCAAGCACCTTAACTCCTGAGCAATCTCTCCAGCCCCATTTTTTCCCATTCAAGTGAAACCAACAAGATACTTTAAAAAAAACCCAGTTTGAAGAGAGGTCATCAAAGGTATGCACATAAGAGGAAATCTCCAACTTTCCTCGGTGATCTTCTCCTCAGAAGAAAATGCCAACTGGCCAGTCATTAGTTTCAGTTGACTTGGGTTGTGGAAGGCACTTAGATCTTCTGGTACAACTTATATGCATTGAGGAGAGTCAGGTTCGTAGTAAATGATCACTGATTATGACCTTAAACATACACAACGCACCTCAGTGACAGTGGTGGGCATGGATTAATACTGCAGCCACTTATGTTCTCATAGAAACAAGTGGTCACTGCTACGGGCTCAGCTCGGCTTGTCTCTGAGGTACCAACCGATCTCTATAAATCGGAACTCCCAATTCTGGTCTTCTTTCTTATTCTTGCTTAGCTCTTCAGCCTAACGCTGAATTGAACAATTAAGTTAATGTTTTTAAAAATCCTTTCAGAATAATTCCAGTTCCTTAATAATTCTCCCAAAGAGGCTTATGATAAAGTTCAGCACTTTTGTGATATCCAGGGCTCCTTTTTGGATTCTGACTATTAAAAAGTCACAGGGAAGAGCCAAGAGCAAAGAATAAACAGGACAGTTCTAAAGAAGAAAAGAGACAGCCTGCCAGATAGCAAGTCTTAGGCAGCACATGTGTGTGATTCTGTTGTACTGTGGACAAAAATTTAAAGACAGATGAAAAATAAATCCTCTTTTGCAACCCAGAACTCATTGTTCAGTGTGAGTTTTTCTAGATACAAGACGTAAGATGATAATGAAAAAGTCCATGCTAAGCAATAGAAATTAGAAGTGTGTTATTGAAGCAGGATGGATCAATAGAAGAAAGAAAGAAAGAGACCACACAAGTATGCATAAATGACAGAGAAGTCACTGAAGATGGCCCCTGGGGATGAGAGTCCTGAAGAGCTGGTTTTCATGCACATGGAAAAAACAAGATGCATCTCTATACAAAGAGGAGGAGGGGAAGAAAAGGTTTAAGAAACAATGTCTTAGAGAAGTCATGGAAGACAATATCCATAAAGGAAACAATTCATATACTTTTCTATATTAAAATGTAAACACATTCATCAGAATTCATCATAAAGATAGTGAAAAGATATTCCCACACCTAGGGAAAATATTTATAGCATAAGTAACTGGCCAAGGTTAGTATCAAACATATATGAAGGACATCAAGGTATCAACAAAAATGAAACACTAAAAAGAAAATGGGCAAAAACACAAACATCAATTCATAGGAAAGGAAACACAAATGGCCAATAAACAAGTTTAAAAGGTGCCTAACCTATCAGCAACAAGCAAAATTATAATTAAATCTACAATGTGGCACCTTCTTCAAACCAATCAGATAAGCAAAATTTAGAAAGTCTGATGCCAACAAGTGCTGGAAAGAATGAAGGACAATCAGAACCTATCAGTGTAAATATGTTATCATCACAGGAAAACAATTTAGCATTTTCTGGTGAGGAGAAAAGTAGGTATGAGAATAAAGTAAGAAAAAGAAAAGCAAACTGTTGTGTCATTTATAAGGAGGCTAAAACCTAGAAAAACCAAGCGCATGTTGTTCAGAGAAGACACTGTTAACCGTATTAGTTCCTGTTTGTAATATTGCTGCCATTAACGCATCAGTGGATGCCCTGGAAAGAGAGAAGGCACACTCAAGCTAGGTGACTGAGGAGCACCTTTCAGCGCGTGAGAGTGCGTGTGCACCAGCATGTGCATGTGGAGTCAGACCTCCTCCACGTGAAACTTTCAAGTGTCGGTCCTCACTGCCACCTCCTTTGAGGCAGGATCTCTCATTGTTCATTCCTTCGTTCATCAGTGACCACATGGCATGCCACAGGGTCTGCAGATTGGAATCAGGCACTGAATGCTCACCTGGCAAATACTTTATCCACTGAGCCTTCTCCCCAGTCACCTGAGAAGCCCTTACTAAGGGGGTCCTGGAAAATAAAGATTGGTTTAATGCATCCATTCTTTGTGTGCATGTGTGTGTGTGCATACCTGTGTGCGCACGTGGGAGGGCGTGTGCAGGTATGTGTGGAGGTCAGAGGACAACTGGGTGTCAGGCACTTTTTTTCTTATACAAGTATTTCAGTGTCGTGACAAGGTAGCCGAATGCTATACCAAGGTAACAAGAGTGAGTGTGCCTGGTATTTTTACATGCACACTCTGAATGCAGTCTTTCATGGACCTGGAACTTGCCATGCAGGCTTGCCACCTGTCCCCATTTTCCCAGCGCCAGGATCATCAGCGTGAGACACCACACCTGACTTTTTCCCACGAGCTCTTGGGATCAAACTCAGGTTCCCGGGATTGTAAAACAAACACTTTACTGACTGAGCTATCTCCCTAGCCTCTCGAGCACCCATGCTTTCAGAGCGCAATAGTGCCTGCAAAGGGTAAAAATTGGTCCTGGAGGGACAAAAATAGTGTTTTCATATATAAAGCACAGAGATATGTGTAGCACATAAATAGTACATGTGTGGGATTGAAATTTATGTCAGGGAAATTATTAGAGAAAAGTCTGAAAAATCTGCTTAGAAAGGTTGAGACAAGAAAACACTTGCCTAGCATGCTTCAGACCATTCCTTGCCCCCTGCACGCCCGTGTGTGTGTGCATGTGAGTGCATGCATGTATGTGTGTGTGCACACCTGTGTGTGTGTGTGTGTGTGTGTGTGTGTGTGTGTGTGTATGAAGCCAGCCAGGGATGATGCACCAGTGGAGCAGTGTGGTACTTCACCGTCCAGGGACCTGCAGGAGCTGGGAGGCCAGGGAGCAGTTAGCTGTTGGGAGAAGGATTTCTGCTAGGAGCCTGGTGACCCAGGCCTGCACGCTCATTCTTTCATTCTTTCCTCTAGTACCTCTGCAGTCTCTCACCCATATACAGTCAGAAAGAGGTGAGCTTCAAGGGCACTAGCAAGCTGGAGGAAACTAGAGGAAGGATATGCAGGGGCCAAATTACAATTTCATAGCAACAATGTGTGTGCACATTGCACACATTTCAGCATGGCTGTCACCTCTGGTGGCATGAAGGGTGAGGGTTGAGATGAGGTACACATGGGACTTCAATAGCATTGGAAACATTCTATGGCTTAAACTGAGTAGTGTGGGCTCACTGGTGTTTATTTTCTTTAATAACATATGGGAAATGTACCCTAATAGCAAAAATAATCCATTTTATAGACTAGCTATTGAAAGTTAGTGTATTAGTCCCTTTAGCTGATGCCTGTGTCCAAATACCTGACAAGAAGCAACATGAAGAAGGAAGGGTTTGTTCATCCTACAATTTGAGTTTACAGCCCTTCATGGAGGAAGTCAGGGCAGCAGGAGCTGGAGACAGCTGGTCAACCACAGTGAGGCAGCAGAGTGATGAATGCAGCTGCTCAGCCAGCTCCGTCGGCTCTCCAGGACCCTGACCATGGAATGATGCCACCCACGGTTAGGATGAATCTTGGCACCTCAAATGACCTAATCTAGAAAATCCCTCAGAGACATGGCCATAGATTTGCTTCCCTGGTGCTTCTAAGTCCTGTCAAATTGGCAAGATTAGCCATCACAGTAAGGTAGTAACTCAGAAAGTGAAGTGAAATGAGACGCGCACTCACTGGAGAGGAAAGGTGGACTGGAACCCGGGCTTCGGCAGCAGCTCTTACGTGAGTCCTGTAGGGCTGGGGAGCCTCATCTTCAGTCCCCGGCTTAGATCAGGTGCTGCTGCTTTGGCAGCCGTCTTTTCAGGCCGGGTCCTCACCTGAAAACTCAAGACTAATCCCCTCTTCACATGGTTATGATTAAATAAAGATATGCAGTCCGTGGAATAGCATACCATACTAGCTGATGGATACTAAATAATTTTTCTCTTCTCTTTCCTCCCTATCCAATGCCATGTCTTATTTATTCCTTTACAAGTTCCCGTGTGCTGATTTCTCTGAGCCCAGCCCTAACCAACTGTGTCCTGTATGCAGATATGTGCCCAAGCCCTGTGTCCTTCCTCAGCCTGATCTTTCCACATGCCAGCCTACATGGCTCAAGCCATGAGCCTTCAGATTGCTCAGCACACAGTGTTTGCATAGTTCCTAGCAAACTGCATGCTGGTGAACATGGAGACCAAGTGCTGGAGAAGATGGAAATTAATATCATCACAGAATCTCGCATCAAATGCCACTGCGGCTAAACTATTCCCCTTCTCCGTGCGGGATGCAACTCAAGACCCCAGCAGATGCCCGAGGCCACAGATGACATGAACCCTGTTAATACTGTGCTTTTCTTCATATACCTGCCTATAGTAAAGTTTAACTTACAAATTCGGCACAATATGATATTAATAGTAATAAGCAACAACACAACCATAACAATTTAGTATAATAAAGTTATTTAAAAGTTACGAATTGTTTATTTCTGGAATTTGCCCTTTAACATTTTAGACTGCAATTGACTGCTAATAACTAAAGTGGTGAAAAACTAAGCCAGAAAGAGAATTACTGCATTGTGGTCAGTTAACTGAAAAATCTATTTAGAGCACAATAATCATGGCTTTAGACCCCAATCTCAAAAAGTAAAACAAAAAAGAAAAAAACTGAAAACTAAACACACCTGCCTTCAACATCTTATTTAGTAAATCTGCAAGTTATAGTGATGCATGTCTATAATCCCAGCACTCCAAGAGTTCAAGGCAAGTTTGGGCTCTACAGTAAGAACCATCTTAAAATAACAAAAAGCACATATACACATACATAAATCATAAGCTTAAGACAGACAGACAGACAGATGTGCTTCCTTGCCGGTCTTGCAGAGAAGCTTGGGCTTTTTAAGTGAGTTATTCATCTTTTTCTTGTGTTGTTTTAGTTTCTATAAGATGTAACAAGAGCACAGGTAAGGGCCCAGAGAGATTGCTTAGTGGTTAAGGCATTTGCCTCAACCTAATGATCCAGGTTCGATTCCCCAGTATCCATGTAAAGCCAGATGCACAAAGTGGCACACACATCTGGAGTCTCTCTCTCTCTCTCTCCTTACAAATAAATACAATTTAAAACTATAAATAAAAAAGAACACTCTAAAAGCCCAAGGTTGCAGAGCTTGCAGCAGGCCTCTTACCAGATGACTTTGTGTTCCTAAGCTGCACAGTGGCTGTGAGTTGAGTTGAACTGCAGAGAGCTGCTTGGCTGGATGCCCGAGAAGGGCTGGGATGGGAACATGGAGGGTAAGTGGGAAGAAGCCGGGTGCCAAAGAAAACTTGACTTAAGCTAAAACACTGCCTCTGGTAGGTCAAGAACAAAGCATGGTTTCACACACAAAAAAAACCCCTTCATCTGTGCAGGTCTTGGTTCTATGAGGTGTTCATTATGGGATGCAGTCCTTCTGAGAGTTGGGGATGGAAAAACACCATGAATGGGTTTAGCTTCCCTCCTAACCCAACTTCCCTACCCTCTCCTTTCAGTCTGTGCTCCGAGGTCAGAATCTAGTTCATGGCTATTTAAAAACCTTAACTTGGCCCAAGAATGCTGGCAAGCTCCAGTGGAATTAGAGTTTGTAAGTTTAAGTTCCTAGGGCTGGTGAGAAGCTTCCCAAATCCCAAAGAGACACTCAGTATCCGTGTGTGTGTGTGTGTGTGTGTGTGTGTGTGTGTGTGTGTGTGTGTGTGTATCTGTAGCTATATCTATATCTATCAATCTATATATATATATCTATATACATATATACAAATATATGTATGTGAGATCTGTCTTCTACCGCGGTCAAGCAAACACAATTACACAGAAATTGAATAAAGTAAGGCAGTGACCTTCCAGCTTATGACTCCTGGAATTTCAAGGTGCACACATACTGCTATAGATCGTATTGTTTCTCACAGACATTATCTTGTTCTTTCTACATGGTCATGGCTCTGTCAGTGTGCAGTGGACGCCTGTCTTAGCTGGGTCTCGGGTGTCAGCATGTAATGAGCATGCCTGAGTGCGGGCAGTCCGCTGCTGGGGAACATATGTGTTGCACAGGGAATGACGGCAGGGGTGCATCACACAGTCCCAGTGGCTGGGGGGAGGGGTCATGGAGAAACAAAGGCCCTCTTAGCACTGCTTTCTTATACTTCTCCCCACCCCCAGGCTCTGTTTAGGAGAGCAGCTGCCCAACAGGACAAAGGAGGTCAATTCTCAGTAGATTTCTGATTAGTATTCCTCAAGTACTGATCATTTGTTTCCTGGTGGCATGATTTGGGCTTTTGAGAGACTTGGACTGGGCAGGAAAAAAGTCCTTTATTCAGAATAGAGATAATTTAGTAGAGCTTCTTTTCTTTGGTTCTAGTAGAATTCTCTAGAATACCATTCTGATTGTGAAGATATTCAAACTGTAGTCCAGAGAAGCTCACGAACTTGCCCAGGAGACACTGCTTGCATGGCCTGCTTCACTCAGCCTCTCCTCCTTCTTTAAAAAACTGAAATGTTGAAAAGGTTTTCATTAGCTTTACACTAAACTGGCCTCTATTATCCAGCTGAGATTTTGTGCAGGTTATTTAACCTCCATTTCTTCCTCTGTGAAATGATGTAATCACACCTAAGATCACTGTGAGGATGAACAAGTTAATGTATGAAAGGTGGTTTGTCTCACAAACTGTAAAGACTCAAGTGCTTAGTCCCTTCTGTCCCTCTGTTCATTTTTCTTCTCCCTGCCCTCTTAAGACTACTGTCAATAAAAACAACATTACGTTCCCACCTTGTTCCACTGAGAGGCAGAGCTCAGATCCACTGGAAACACAAGTGTCCCAGGCAGCCCAGGCAAGCCAAGGGCATTGCTAAAGGTAGTGTGGGCAGGACAGGACCCAGGAGCTGGGCATGAGGTTGGAAGGGGTGTGTGTTGGCTGAAGAGAAAATCCTTCCAAAGGGAAGGTCAGGAGACATTCTTTTCCCAGCTTAAAGAAGCAACATGCTGAAGGAGAGGCTGCAGAGAAGCGGTGACAGTGACCGCAAAGAATAAACGTGTGGG
>PVHP010030682.1:0-21525 GCA_004024765.1 Zapus hudsonius | reverse complement strand
GTGTCTCTGGAAGGTCAGGTATTTTGTCCCAGTGATGAGAACGGGGGTGGGGGGTGGGGGGTGGAGGGACTGGGGACATGGTTCAGTGAACGAAGCTCTTTCTGCACAAGCCTGAGTACCTGAGCTTGGATACCTACATAGTAGAGCCAGACACTGAAGTGGACATCTGTGATTCCAGGGTGGCAGAGACAGGTGAACCATCTGGAAACTCACGGAGCAGTGAACCTGGCAAATACAGGGGTGAATAGAGTCCCTGCTTCAAGCCAAGGTGAAGGACAAGACGGACACCAGAAGCTTTCCTCCAGTTCCCACACACGTGCATTCACTCGCTCACTCACACATG
Organism: Zapus hudsonius; assembly: GCA_004024765.1. Lineage (NCBI taxonomy): Eukaryota > Metazoa > Chordata > Mammalia > Rodentia > Dipodidae > Zapus > Zapus hudsonius. Next base: position 21,182 of record PVHP010030682.1, on the reverse strand, counting down.
AACACATGCGCACACATCCAAATGCATCATGCAATGAGATAAGATAAAACCAAGCAGGGGAAGAACTTTCTTGTTTGTGTTCATATCTCTGCTGTCTTATTTACAATCGAAAGCACCTTAGTGTTTCAAAGAGCACAGCATCTTTTCCAGGTTGGCCATATGTGCACATGGCTGGAAAATGCAAACGCTGTGAGAGCGAGCACACAAAGAAACCTCACTCCCCATCTGTCCTGTTCTCTGTTTTTATCGGTATATTTCCCTCATGGATATGCAAGTACATAAGAACGGAATGTATTCTCACTTTAAACACAAGGTAAATACATATCGTATGCACTGTTCTTTATGTTGATTTTTCCATTAAACAGATAACCTGAACATCTTCATATATGGGCAGAAAATATCTTTATTATTTTTACAGCTTTCTAGTAATAACTGTGTAAATGTACCATGGTCTACTTGGGTCATGTCCAAGCTTATGTGCATTGGCATTACTGAGAATGCAGAGGGAAGTAACTGGAGGGAAAATGCCCAGAATCAGAGTTCTGTGTCCAAGGATGACCAGATTCCCCTCCATCGTGACCACTGTTCCTACTGCACGGTGCAGTGATGTAAGCTTAATTTTTAGCTGTTATTATTTTGTAGCTTATTTGGCCATGCATGTTTTTTTGGTGTGATGGCATTGGAATGAGTTGTAATTTTTTCCAACTTAACATTTTGTTTGTTTTGTTTATGATGTATTTTCCATACTTTGTGGACTTAAAAATTATATAGTTTAATTTACCTTTATTAATTTTATAGATTCTAAGTGTCAGGCTACATAAGGTCCTTCTTCATTTCAATGTGATTAAGAAATTCACCTCTATTTTCTTCTTCAACTTTTCTTTGTTCATTTACTTTTGTTTTTAAGTATTTGATAGAATTGAAGGTCTGTCATTATAAGTACATAATGGTCTAATAGATTTTCTTCAAATGAACAGTGAGTTATCCCTTTAATTTCTATGTTCATCTTTATCCTATTGATATCAGATGTGATTGTTATCATAGCAGACATTTCTGAGTGTGGGGCGAGGGAGATGGCTCACTTGGTCAAGTGCTTGCATGGTGGGCATGGAAGGTATGTGCTTATAATCCCCGTGCTGTGGGGGCAGCCATCAGAGGAGCCTGCTGAACAGCCAGTCTGTGAGTTAGCTCCACGTTCAGTGAGTATAGTCGTTTGAATAGGATAGTGTGAATGGATGACCCATAGAGTCAGATGTTTTATTAGAGTTAAGCTTGTAACTTGTGTCTCCAGCTGCCCTGCTGGAGGAGGTATCATTGGGGGGCTGATCCTGGGGTCCAGACTTATGGTATGTTTGGGGAGGATCTTGATTCCAGCTCAAAGGTTTGTGCAGAGCAGTTTGAGTTCTGGTGGTTTGTGCTTGCTTGTGGGGCTGGCTGTTTAGTGGGTTTTCTCTGCTTGGCTCTATGAAAGGAAGCAGCTTCTTCTACCACTGATGGAACTTTCCCTGGATCTGTAAGCCTGAAATAAACCCAACCCTCCCATAAACTGTGTCTGGTTAGATGTTCATCCAACAACTTGTAGTTGACTGCAACAGTGAGAGACACTCTCACTAAAAATGATGTGGAAATTGACAAGAACACCTCTGGCTTTGATTCACACATGCATACATGCATGCACACCCATCCATAGGTGCACATGCACACATACAAACCTGTATACACACACATACACATGCAAAAAAAGAAATTTCTAAATGTTGTTGTATCTACCTTAAAACTTTTATCCTGATCCACTGATTTTTCTATTCATTTCAATTATCAGTTTAATTTTTAAAATTGTGTGATACATTTTTATCTTATAAATTGAATCGCACATATTTCATTACATTTATTTATATTGTCACATGAAGTTAACACTTGGATATTTTATTGAGATGATAATACACTTAAAGGGCTGAAGAAATGGCTCAACAGTTAGGATTTTTGCCTGCAGAGCCTAATGACCCAAGTTCGATTCCCCAGTACCCATGTAAAGTCAGATGCACAAAGTGGCGCATGTCTAGAATCTATTTGCAGTGGCTAGAGGCCCTGGCACACCCATTCTCTCTGTCTGTCTCTTGTCTACCTCTCTCTGCCTGTGAATAAATAAAATATAATACACTTAAAGTTAGTTTAAGGCACATGGCCTTAAGCTAATGAATAGATAAGCAAAATGTGAGGGATATGTGTGTAATATATATAAAATAAGTTCTATATGTTACACACAATAGAAATATTATTAAACCACAAGAGGAAGAAAATTGTGACACATGATACAATATGGATGAACATTAAGATAATTGTGCTAAGTGAAACAAACCAGTCACACAAGACAAATAATATATAATTTTACTTATGGGAGATACCTAGACTAACACTGAGCCAAGAAGCTAGGGTGAAGGGAGCAGGAAGCTCTTGTTTGATGGAAACAGAAGTTTTAGTCCTACAAAATGAAAGCTATGGACCTGCCTGGTGGTGATGGTTGTACAATACAATAAACACGTTATTCAGCTCTCTGTCTGGGCTTTTCAGGGGCATTTAAAAATGTTTCTTGTACACTTCAGCTTCCAGGCATTAGGACGTGGCCATATTTTGGAGGACCGTCATTCAGAGACATGAATAAGTAAATGTGACACAAGAATACCAGGAACTAGTGCAAAGCTGTTAGAAGATGTGGGCTGGACAAGGGCTGTGACAGGTTAAGTGATGGGGCTCCAGAAATGGCCATTGTCTGATGTCTGGGACCTTCGTGGCTGCAGTAAAGGTGATGGTTTTGAGATGGAGGCAAGCCTAGATGCCTTAGGTGGTCATCAGGAATTACAATGCTTCTTGGTCTGCAGGGGGGAGAGGAGGAGAGAGGAGAGGAGAGGAGGAGAGAGGAGGGGAGAGGAGGGAAGCAAGAGGCAGGAGGGCAAGGAGTCAGGAGCCAAGGAATTCAAGTGTCCTAGGGCCTCTAGAAGGTTCTCTTGACACCTTGCTGTAGACCTGGACTGAGTGCGTACCATGTTGCAGGTATGATTGCAGCTGACCAATCAGAGAAGGTTGCTTGTTATCTGTGAGGACAAGAGCTGGGACTGGTCAGACAGGATGCAGTCCTTTGGAGAATGCGTAAATGGAGGGCTATAAATGGGTGCACAGATATAGGCCACCACAGGGGACATGAGACCTAAGTATGTACTTCTTCTATTTTAGGACCCAGAGAGCAGGGTCACTTCATACTGAAGTTACTGAGGGACCGCGTCTCTGCAATGGTGTGAGGAAGACATGACTGGAAGACATGCCCGCCACCTCACAGGACTATTGGTAATTATGAAGGAGAAACAAGAGAAAGCAGATAAAACATATTAGAATCAAGAGATGACACTATACAGTGTCATTCCCATAGCTCCACGTTGTGCTATTGAAGGGACAGATGCTGGAAGCTGGCGCTGGCAGGATGGCTTAGTAGTTAAAGACATTTGCTTGCAATTTGTGCCAACCATCCCCCATCAGTACCCAAGCAGCCCACAAGAGGCAGGTGCAAAAAGTGGACCTCGGGTCAGGCACTCTGCAGTGGCAAAGCCCTTCCTTGTACACACACACACACACACACACACACACACATAAACAAAATATTGTTTAATCAATTGAAAAATAAAGAGATGCTATAAGTCCAGGACAAAGTTTCTGGAAAAATAAACAGAAACCGTTTTTATGTCTCACACAGCCTAAAGTAGCTGTCACTCAAACCTGCCCTCACACTTGAGCTGCTTTCGGTTTATTCTAAATAAATTGTTTCTTTTGAGGAAAACGTTTTTTTAAAAAAGAAAAGATTTGGAAACTGAGAAACAGTCAATTGGAAACCTAGCATAGTCTGCTGGAATTAGTGAAGTAAAAATTGATTTTGGGGTTCTACTGATTTCTAGTTAATTTTTATGTTAATGTAATTTCTCAACACATTTTTCCCCCAGGAGCAGACAACACAAGGGGCCTGTGGAGGAAGGGGGTCCTTCCACAGGACACTGTGATGGTAGGCCAGGGTCCTTCTCCTTGAGCAGATGGGACATGCCTCCTCCAGCCACATGGCAAGTCTGACACCCAGGGGATGCCCACCTGGTGATCTGACTCGAAAATAGCAAATTTCTGTAATTCTGTGCTGTTCCCTCTAGTGCGGAACTTTTGTATAAATGCAGATGATGACTCCTGAGTTCCTGGTGGGTCACTTCTTGATGGGGGCAGTGCCAGGATGCAGCCGGCCTCTGAGAACATCTGGCTTTCCCCACACCATCTGCTCATCTGCCTGCCAAAGTAGCCTGGTCTCTTGTCCCTCTCCCAAGCTGAGTGAACGAGTGAGCAGGCTGTGTGCCTTCAGCAGAGCTCTCAGAGGCGCATGTGAAAGTTCAATGGACCTGGGACTATAAATCATCACCACGGCTCTTGCTAACTGCACCGTGACTGGAAATGAGGCTTTGTTCATATCTCAAATCTCACTGGCAAATCGGTAGATCTTTTTTTAAATAAGTGGTTTCAATTTTTATAACCAAACTCAAATATGACTGAGTAATTCAAAGTCCAATGGCATTTGTCTTGTACGGAAGATTCTGTCATTACGCGACTCACTTGCAAACCCACGTCTCAGCGTCGGAGTCTCAGTCACATACAAGCCCATTACCTGGGCTGGAAGATTAAAACCAGTGTCCCAGGGCATCTGAGAACTCTGATCTGAGGGACATTTTTTTCCCAGACAAACATCAGGAGTGGGAAGAGAGGAGACCAAGGGAAGAATGGAGAGCAGGTCAAGTTCACTTAAAATGAAACAAGCAGGTCGTCCGACCATGTGCTAAGTGAGCCTCTCGCTTTGCAGGTTGACATTTTACCTTCAGCTCAACTTTCCAGTGGAAGGAAAGGAACACCATTGTGAAACCTGCAATGGTGAGGTGATACTTGACTACTGTTGAAATATATGGAGATGTAACTCAGCCCAACTTCTGCTGACACCAACAAGTGTCAGATGCTCTAGTGCATGAAAGCTTTCCCAGGGCTGCTTGTTTTTGGTTTTAATAAGGCTCCATCTCTAGGCAGGTTACCGGGAAACTCTTGCTAGTTTAATACTAGAAAACAAATGGAAACCTTGAGGTTTTTTTCCCCACAACATGGCTACTCCTAATATCAAGAGTGACGTGGAGGTTTGGGGCTTAGGGTTAGGGTTCATGGCCATGAGAAGAAACGAGAAAAGTGTTTTGAGGTGAAGAAGTATTTAATAAGTGGATAGTGTCTGGAGCTATGCCCCCAAGGAAGTTAGTGAAGTAATTTAAGCAGATAAATTCTGGGCTGTTGCTTGAGGCCCTGGTGATATACAAACCAGCAGATCTGGACAAGGTGAAATTTTAGAAGAGGACATAAAATAAACTGCAATAAATATATAGTTTACATACATTCATATATATTATATAATATTATGCATTATATTAGTATTAGTATATTAGTATTAATATTATATATCATATTATATAGTAGATCTATCTATCTATCTATCTATCTATCTATCTATCTATCTATCTATCTATCTATCTGTCTGTCTATCTATCTATCTCTCCTAGTGAAGAAACTCGGACAAATGGGGAGGCCAGGCCTAAGCAATGTGACAGGGACTAGCCTCAAAAGGAAGCTGTATCTCCTTCTCATGTTTTCAAATCACTGAGCCTTAGCACCAGCATGACATTTTCATGGTCAACACTTTATGTTTTTCTGGGCCTGAAGATTTACACATGCTTCTGTTTTCATGGAACACATGGCAGGAATTATTTCGCACTCGGGTTCTCGGTCATGAATATTCTGTTCTCTAACAAAGACCTCCTTCTTGGTCTTTCCTCCCATTCCTTCAACTTTTACTCAACTTGTTCTCCAGCCAGTCACAGCATGACGTGGTTTTGTGATCTTCGAGAAGTTTCTCAGCTCTCCATGTCTTACTACAAAATAGAGAAAAAGTGCCACCTATCTCATTGGATTGCTATAAGGAACATATAAGAGTTATGCAAACTTGAGCAGGTTTTAAAGACATCAGTATAAGGAGAAGGAATTTTTATTGCAGGTGATCTTATTGTTCTCTACTAAAAATTTCACGTTGCTTAGGCCTGCTGGTAGAGACCTGCTTTAATGTCCTAGAGCTCACTGTATTCTCAAGAACTCATCGTGAGCCTCCCAAATGAAGAGAAGGTCAGTGGGGGAGTCAAAGTCCAGTGGATAAGAAGGTATAAAGCTTAAAGCGAAGGCCCATTTCAAGATGTCACATGCTTCATTCCTAAGGGAGGAAAGAGAGAGAGAGAACCAGAGAGACAGCATTAAACATCATTTGCAGATTTGCACATATCATGATTACAACTAAAAGGTAATATTTTTTCAAAGCTTAAATGTCCAACACGTAACCTCTCACCTGAGTAAAAGCTTCACTGGGGATTGACCTTAGGTGTCCACTCAGCAGGACACAAGTTCCTTTCCTTAGAGTCACTTTCACCCCCAGCCCTTGCTTATACCATTAGTAACACTTTTCCTCCAAACATTCACGCTTACGATATCTACTTTTATGTGACTTTTTAATCTTCGTGATCAAGCTTAAACATGGGCTCGCTTGAGCAGGCTGTTTAGTTTCTGACCTTGTTTCTTTGTCTGCACATGGTGGTTCATTTTGACTCTCTGATCACAAGGGTGCTGGGTAGACTATTTCCACAGTAGTAGTGGGAGCTGATGATAAGTCTGTAGAACTAGGAAGAATGTGGTAACACAGTCATGATCACAGTGGACATATGTCCAGTGCCTGGTTGGTCCCTTCTCGCTTATTCTGTGTAACCTTTCTATGAAGTAGGTTTGAGTTTATCTTTAGGTCATAGAATAAAAAATATCAAAGCTTATAGAGGCTTATTTATTATCCACTAATTGTCTAGAGGGCCTGGTCTCACTAGTATAGAAGTAATGTAAGGTTCACTTTAAGTTTCTTTCCTGGGAAACTTACACCAAGGTAACAGACAAAATCATGGCAGACTATGAAGGGTCTTGGGGAATAAACAACAGATTTCTGTACTAAAGTGATAGGCAGGCTCACCTACTTTATCTGGAGTGATTAAGAAGGCATCTTGAAAGAAGAGAGGAGAAAGGACCCCACCAGGATAACCACTGTAGGGAGTGCCCAAAGCCCTTCAACCAGGAAGGAGGGGAAATTCCAGAGATTTAAAGCCAGGGAGGAGCTGGAGCAAAGCAAATCCAGGGAGGAGAGGGAGTTGGGGGAGATGAGGTGGGAGAGGTCTTAGACATCAAAGCCCCTCTGACCCATGACAAGGGGTCAGGCATTTATTCCTATGCAACTGGAAGACTGAATAAGGTAAAAGCTGATCTGTGAAGGACTGATCTCAGTTTGAAAAATTTAATGTCTCCTGGCCTCAGTTATGGGGGAGAGAGAGACAGGTAAGCAGTTTCTGAGCCATTGGGAAGGATGAGATGTGACGGGTAAATAGAGACTTATGTCTTCTTGGCTTTGTTGGTTTTTTCTATTATTTATTTATTTATTTTCAAGCAAAGAGAAAGAGAGATGAGAGACAAACAAGGAGAGAATGGACGTGCCAGGGCCTCTTGCCACTGCAAACAAACTCCAGATGCATGTGCCACTTGTAGGTACTGGGGAATCAAACTCAGGTCCTTAGGGTTTGAAGGCAAGTAAATGCCTTAACTGCTGAGCCATCCCTCCAGTTCCTTGTTTGGCTTTTGAGACAGTCTCATTCTGTAGTTCAAGCTGGCTTCAGCCCTGTGGCAATCCTCCTGCCTCAGCCTCCCAAGGGCTGGGATTACAGGTATAAATTGTCACACCCTGCCAAGGGAACTATTTTTAGGTAGATTCACTGTGAGTGGTTGTAGTGGGAAATGAGAGGAGGGGAGTCCAGGTCTCAGTCAGGGAGCTGGGTGGCGTGGCGGTTCCTATAATCAAGTTGGAAGGATGACTGTAGAAACAGGTTTTGAAGGAAAACAGGATCTGCAAAGCTAAAATTTAGAATTATTTGAATGAGAGGGTTACATACCAGCTTCTGGACAGAGAGGCTGACAAGAGGTGAAAAATACGGGCGTGCCTGAATATACAAGAGCTTAGAACCTATGGCATGAAAGAGAAAATACACAGAGTATTTTCCTTTGCTATGAGCTGTGCGAAACCCACACATTGGCAGAGCAAGCAGAGGAGAAACTTCCAGACATGAGCAGAGAAATTTGTTCCAGGTCACAGAGTTGATCAGGAGCCGAGCCTAGTGCAATGTCCGTGAGGAGCTCTGAGAATTGTGCCCAGAGAGGCTCTCTCCACAAGACTTCTATGGCTCTTTTCTCTCAAAGGTCTGATATTCAAGGGCAACTTCAACGGAGGCTTCCTTACTTGGCCTCATCTATTCCTGGCACAACAGGTGCTCCTAAGCATTCTGTAACTTACACAGTTCTAGACACTTGCAGGGCCGTGACTTCACGCAGCAGCAGACAGCTCTACACTATCCATCTGTTCATTCACTCAAGCCCTGGAGGAGCAGCCAGGGAACAAACCAGACAAAGTCCCTTCTCTGTGGAGGTGACGCTGGGAAGGGGGTTTCTGCATTCTAATCTCATAGTGTCCCCAGGGTTCATATTCATTTTCAGTCTGCCAGGCATTCATTCTGTCTCCCTCAACCTTGATCTTCGCCTCCACTTATTAAATCCCTCTAAGTCCACGGAAGCCAGCTAGTCTAAACATGGCGTCTGTTATGCACCTGCATGTGAGCAGAGATCTATCTGCCTCTTGCCTCCACTCCCCCCACAGAGATGCACACCTCCAAACACATCCCAACACGGGAGACTTTGTTGTGATAACCAGTCTCCATGTAAGCTCATCAAAGAAGTAAGCCTAGGACTTTGGTGCCTGAACTAAGATGGAAGAAATGAATGTTGAAGAGAAAAGGAACATGGCCAGAGGAAACAGAGAAGAACAGTAGAGCAAAACGACTTCAGAACATCTAGAGAGAAAGCTAAACCCAGTAATCCCAGTATGGAGTCCTGTGGTTGGGAGCTACCCTGCCCGGTCCCATTATCTATGGCTCAGACGGAAAGCAGTTCTGGGCATTCTGGGCTTCTCTCAGGAGCCCTGGCTCAAGGACAGGCTCTTGTAAGGAAGGTCAGTTCATCTCCAGCAAACACAGGCTAGATTAGGGAAATTTCTCTGGGTGTTAACCTAATTAACACTAATGCCTTCTCAACCAGGTAGACTAGTTTAATGCTTTTCTTTAGCATACTGACATAGTCAAATAGTGAATTATGATTGAGTCTGCACAGAGGATCCGCCACACTGAAGACCAGTGGGACACTGAGGAATTGTCCTGCACACCAGCAGGTGGCTCTATAGTCCCAAAGGGCTCACTGCTGCCTCAAAACCAGTCAAGAGGTAGAAAGAATGGTAATACGCTCTCCCTTCCCTTATTTGGCTCTCCAGGCTGATCATTTGCATATTTAAGCTTTGGACACCTCCCATCCAAATGTCATGGAATGATTCTGTGAGGCTCGCCAGCAGGGTCAAGTGGATGGCAAAGGGAGGTGTGAGGAGAGCCATGTGATAAAAATAGCCCAGCGGAGGTTCCCACCTGTTTCCCAGACCCTGACCCTGGACTCTGGGCATTCTTGAAGTGTTTCTAACCCTGCTACCTGCCCGCATCAATATCATCAGGGCTGGTGAGCAAAAATTCCAATTCCTGGCCACGCTCCAGAGACAAATGCAGTGCTTTTGCTCTGGGGAACCCCGAGGACTTCTCCTGCAGAAACAAGTCTCTCTGGCGGAGGAGAGCCGACGGGCATTCATGGTCCTGCAATCCTGAACCTCGCAAACTGCTAAGAACAAAAAGTGGATCATTGTCAGAACTCATTTGGGAGCAAACTCTGACCCTTGAAGTGACATTTCTGCTTCTTAAAGATTGTATACAACGTGAACAGGCAGGCATGCAATTTGATATTAAATAATTATTTTTGAGGGGGTATTTTTGAGGCAGGGTTTCACTCTAGCCCAAGTTGGCCTCAAATTCACAGTGATCCTCTTACCTCAGCCTCCCAAGTGCTGGGATTAAAGGCGCTCATCACTATACCTGGTTTAACATAGAGATGTTAATGTGTGCATTGGCCCTCTTGGGGACATTCTACAGTGTATAGCTTGTACCCTGAAATGTGTCTCTAAAATCTGAAGACTTTTTGAAATCACATGTGGCATCAAGAGCTCAGAGGATGGGCATCTGAACTATGTTCTCACATCCTGTCAGTAGCAGGTGTTTGAAACAGGTGTATTTGGGTTCTATGATGTTTATTAAGCCTATACACTCTGTAGTCTCAGGCTGGCCTTGAACTCACGGTGATCTTCCTATCTCTGCCTCCAGAGTGCTGGGATTAAAGGTGTGTGCCACCACACCCGGCTATTAAGCTTATACAAAAGAGAATCTTTTCTGGTCTCAGTTCTGGATCTTGGTGATAGAAAAGGATAGATAAGACAGAAGGCTACATTTTTGATTTTACAATTCTCTGATGAAATGTTTACTGGACTGGGGAGAGGACTCAAGGGAAGTAGCACTCACTGCAGGCATGAGGGACTGAGTTCAAATCCCTAGAGCCCACATCATGGTGGTGGGCTTGTGTAATCTCAGCATACCTATGGTGAGATGGGAGGTGGCCACAGGAGAACTATCCAGACCCTCGAAGACCAGCTAGTCTAGTGAACAGAGTGGTGAACAATGAAAGACTGCACCCCCAAACCAAGGCCTGGAAGTCATTGTGCATGTGCCATGGTGTACTCACACTCACACATATGTGCACACACACAATACACACAAATGCACACAATAATATTTAGGTGTTATTCGTACAAAGATTAGATTGGAGTGCGTGATGGTTAAATTTTGTTGTCAACTTGACCTGTTTACTAATCTTGGGTGGGTCTCTGAGGTTGTTCGAAGGAAGGCAGCCCTCTCAGTAGGGGGCAGGATGCAAGGAAGCTCAGGGGAGCTAGAAACAAACATCCCTTCCTGGGAGGGCTGTGCAATTCCAGAGAGTTAGGAAATCAGCAAGTCTGGGAAGGGTTACAAGACCCCACCCTAAGGCTATAGAAAGGGGAGAAAAATCTCCTTTCTGTGCCCTGCCTGTTTTGTTGGAGTTTTATGGTGTTGGTGATGGGTTTCTCTCTCTGCTAGGACCTGTGAAAGGGGGCCAGCCTCTTTCACCATTATGGAACTTCCCCTGGATCTATAATTTCAATAAATCCTTTCCTCCCATAACTGTGCCCGGTTTGGAGAGTCATCCCAGCAGTGCGTGGCTGATTGCGACAGGGTGCCTTATTACTTTTGTTGTTATTTTTAACGTGACTTCTTTTAGCTTGTATTTTATTCATTTGCACTTGTGGGGGGGTGAGGGGGTGGGTATGCCAGGGCCTGTTGCAGATGTTTGCATCACTTTTTGTGACTGGCTCACATGGGCAGTTTGGGAATTGAACCTAGGCCAGCAGGCTGACAAGTAAGCACTTTCAATCACTGAGCCATCTTCCTAGCCTCCTATTTTTATTTTTAAAATTTGAAAAGTAAAATCTTTCTCTTTTAGATTTATAGACAAATTTATGATTATTGTGTGTGTGTGAGAGAGTGTGTGTGTCTGTGTGTGTGTGTGTGTGTGTGTGTGAGAGAGAGAGAGAGAGAGAGAGAGAGAGAGAGAGAGAGAGTGTGTGTGTGAAGAGGATAGAAAAAACTTTGGATGCCAATGATGACCAAAAGAGAATCAGGTGACCATACTGAAATGAGGCAAAACAGACTTTAAGTCAAAAACTGTTGCAAGAGACAAGGAAGGTCACTCACTGTATAATAATTGACTCTCCTAAACAGGAGAACATAACAATAACAATTATAAACATATATATGTGTAATATATATATCCAATATAAGAATACATAAATATCTTAAGCAAATACGAACAAAACTGAAGTGAGAAACAGACAATATTTAAATAATCAAATAATTCAAAATTCTCATCACCGTAGATGACCTCAGTGACCTATTTTCAACAATGAACCATGCAGGCAGAAAATCCGTAAGGAACATAGGTTTGAAAAACAAACGTATCTAATGGGCATTTGCACAATTTTTCATCCAACAGCACCAGAATGCATATTCTTCTTGTGTGGACATGGTATATTCTTCAGGATCTTAGACCATAGGTTGGGCCACAGTTCTTAACAAATTTAAAAAGTTGAAATGTTTTCTTGCTCTTGGTGTTCTCAAGTTATAAAACTTGAACTCGGTAATACGAAGAAAATTGGAAAACTTAAAAGAATTTACTCTCCAAAAAAATGAATGAATCAATGGAAAAATATGAAACTATCCCAAGACAATAGAACATAGAACACACAACATACCAAAATTTCTAGTTCTAAAAGGGAAGATTCCCTCACGCCCGGTGCTGAGGCTACAGCCCAGGCTTTGAATGTGATCACCAAGCACTGTAACCCTAAGTGACATTCTCATCTCCCAACAAGAGGTTTAGAGCAATAAATGCATGCATTAAGAAAAAAGAGAGATCTCATAAACAATGTAACTTTATAATTCAATGAAATAGAAAAACTAAGCATGTTATAAATAGAAGGAAGGAAATAATAAAAATCAGGATATAAATAATGAAATAGAAGCTAGGAAAACAATAGGAAAATTCGATGAGGTCATTCAATAAGATAAACATATCTGACAACTCCTTAGCTAAACTAGAAAAAAGAAGAATAGGATCTAACTAAATAAAATTCCAGTAAAAGTAAATGAGGAGACAGGAAAACTGATACCGCCGAAGAGCAAGGATTATAAGAGGCCTCTAGAAAAATTATATCAACAGATTGACTAATGTAGAAGAAATGGATACATTCATAGAAAGTATCACCTATCTATATTGAATTATAAATAAAAGCTCTCCATAGAATATACCAATAATTAGTAAAGAAATTAAATCAGTAACAGATACCTTCCAATGAATGTGTTCACTTGATGGCAAAATTGTACCAAACATCTAAAGAAGAATTAATGCCAATTTTTCTCAAACTGTTCCTAAATAAATAAAGCTGTAGAAAGACTTCCAATCTGATGTTTTAATTAATTGATTTCTTGAGAGGTCTCGTGTATACAAGGCTGGTCTCAAGGATGCCTTGGGATTTTGATCCTTCACTTCCGGCACTACCACGCTCAGTTTTACTGGGTGCTTGGGGCTGAACCCAGGCCTTCATGCATACAAGGCAAGCACTCTTCCAAATGGGCTGCATCCTCAGTCCCCAAATTAACTTTTCAAGGTCCAGAAATAACATGATATAAAAACCAGGGAAAGACTCTGCAAGAAAAACAGTTATAAGGCAATATCCTTGATAAACATAGGGCTGAACATTCTCAGTACATATTAATAAACGGATTTAAACTATGCACATTAATATCACAAACCATGATCAGGTGTAAACGCTTCCTGAAGCAAATAAAAACATGATACACTATATTACAAAATGAAGTATAAATATCATACGGTCATCTCTACACATATAGTAAAAATATCTGACCAAATTCAACATATTTCCATGATTTAAAAAAAAACTCTGAAAAATTAGATGCAAAAAGCATGCACCACAATACAACACAGGTCAATGCTGTCTTGCTTATAATGGAGATTTGGGGCTGGGGAAATGGTTTGCTGTGAAAGCATAAAGATTTGCCTTTGGGTCCCCAGAGCCCATAAAGCTGGAAGAGCTCGTGCACACCTGTAAACCCAGCCCAGGGAGGGAGGATCTCCAGGTCTCACTGGCCAGTCTAGTGGGATTGGTGAGCTCTGGGCTCAGCAAGAGGCTGTCTCAAAGAACAAGGTGGAAAGCAATGAGAAAGACCACCCGTGTCCACTTCTGGTCTCCACATGCACGCACACTCATGTACACCTACCCACACACGTGTGTCCACACATACAGTAATATGCATTCACCACACACACACACACACACACACACACACACACACACACACACACACGCACGTGCTTAATTGAAAGGTTTTCTCTAAAAGATTAAGAAAAAGACAAGAATATTCTTGTCATTTCTCTTCAGTGTAGTACTGGAAGTCCTGGCTGTTAGGCAAAAGTAAGTAAATAAAGAAACAAATGAAAAATTGAGAGGGAAAAGTAAAATATGATCTGTGAAATCACAAAAAAATGATTAAACAAGTGATTTCGGATAAGTAGCAAATATAAAGTATAATGAATAGTTTTACTTATTAATAATAGTATACTAATCATATTTATACACCAACAATGAACTTTCCAGAAAAGAAAGCAAGGAAACAATCCCATTGATAATAGCATAAAAACACTTGGGCATAAATGTAACTACGGTAGTGAACAGCTTGTCCACTCAGACTACACTTGAAAATGATTCCTATAAATGGAAGAACAGCCTGAGCTGTGAATGGGAAGAGTGAGAACTCTATGAATCCCCACACCACTCAAGCAGTATTAGACCCTCTGGAGTCCCTTTCAAAACTCCAAGGACATCTTCACAGAAATGTAGAAGACAATCTCGAAATCTACATATTGAATCACAAAAGATACCTAAACAATCTTTAACAAAAAGAACAAAATGAGAGGCTTCAAAGCATCTGATCTCAAGAAGAGCCACCAAGCCTGTACCTGAGAGGGCTTGGTACCGGTCCACAGACACACATGTGGACCAATGCGGCCGAGGAAAGGACTCAGAAACAAACCCATGATTCAGAGTCTGACAAAAGTGAACCGAATGAACACTGGGACAAGAACAGTTTCCTCAATAAATGGCACTCAAAAAACTGGATATTCCAAATGTACAAAAATGAAATTTGACCCTTATTTTACTTCATAGTCCCAAACCAACTCAAAATGGATTAAAGATTTGACATAAGAACTGAAGTATAAAAGTGCTCAAAGGAAACAGGTCAAAAGCACAAAGTGGTGGCCCTGATGTGCTCGCGCTCTCTCTCTCTCCCTCTCTCTCTCTCTCTCTCTCTCTCTCTCTCTCTGCTTGAAAATGAATAAATAAAATATTTTTTTAAAAAGAGCATTTGGACATTTGTCGGGGTAATGACTTACTTAGATTTGACCCCCAAAACAGGCAATAAAAGCAAAAGTAGACAAGTAGGATCCTATCAATGGCTTTTCTATAGCAAAGAAAACCCCAGAGAAAAGAGATAATCTATGATGTGTGAAAAAAGTTTTTCTCAACCATATGACCCACAGTGGAGAAATACCCAACCTGAGCAACTCAGTAATAAGTAAACAGCCCAATTAAAACCTGGGCAAAAGATTTCAATGGGCATTTCTCAAAAGAGGACTACAAATGGCCGACAGGTATATGAAAAAAATTCAACCCTTCTAGATCATCAGAGAAATCCAAGTCAAAATCCTAATAAGATGCCACCTGTTGGGATGGCTATTACCAAAAAAACAAAACCCCAGAGAACATGCATGTCGGGAGGTTGGCGAGGAAAGGAAGCCCTCACACACCATTGGCAGGAATAGAAATTGGTACAGCTATTATGGCTTTTCCTCAAAAGAACTAGAACACATGACCCAGAAATCCCACATCTGGATGCCTGGGTCAAGGACATGAATCAGAACAAGAGACATTTACACTCCCATGTCCAGGATAACATTATTCATAGAAGCCAAAAGATGGAGCCAGCATGTCTCCAATTACAGATGAATGGACAGGGAAAATGTGACACACTATGGAATGTCCTTCAGATGCAAAGAAGGAAATTCTGTCATATGTGGCAATGACGTCGAACCTAGAGGATATTACACTAAGTACCAGGCACAGAAAGACAAACACCGCATGCCTTTACTTACATGTGGAACTTTTAAAAAGTGAAGCACAGAAGAGTAGAGGTGAATGTTAGCTCTCAGTGATTATGGGGAGTAGGAAATATTGCTGAGTGTGCAAAATCAGTCAGGATGAGCCAATTAGCCAGCACGTTGTCTGCAGGTAGGACCTAACTGTACATTTGAAATTCGCTGAGGGAGTGGATATTACATGCTTCTACCACAGACACATGCCAAAAGGAATCTCTGTGAAGTAAGCGTCATATTAATCTGTTGGCTATAATAAGCACTTCCCAATAAATGTAGCTATAAAAATATTACATAATTTAACCTAAACATTATTATCTTCATTGTCAACTCAACTGACTTTAGAAACACCTGGGTTGGAGAGGTGTATCTTTGGGTGTTTCTGTGAAAGTGTTTTTAGACAGAATTAACTGAGTTGGGAAGACCCACTGCCAATGTGGCTGGTACCATTCTGCATACTGGGTCCCAGACAGAATAAAAGAGGAAAAAGCCACTGGCCATTCCTTTCTCTCTGCTTCCTCTTTGCCCGACGAACCTCTTCCACCACACACACCTGTCACCAGGATGCCCTGCCCCACCACAGGCCCAGAAATACAGAACCAAGTGACCGTGGACTGAGCCCTGTGATGCCATGAGCAAAGTAAGTAATTCCTCCTTTGTGTTCTTTCCGTCAGGTTTTGGTCACAGCAGTGACAGAGTAATTAATGTAGAAAACATACAATTTGGGGGTCAGGCATGGTGCCCGATGTCTGCAATCCAAGCTTTTGGGAATTGGCCAAAGAGGATCAGAGATTCAAGGTGATCATCTTCTGCATAGTAAATTCAAGGCCAGCCTGGGTTACCTGAGAACCTGCCACAGGTTAGTTAGCAAGAAAATACACTTTTTGTCAATTTAACTTAGTAAATCTGAGTAAAGGGAATATGGGGAGTCAATTATACTGTAAGGAGATATATATTCAATTATTTGTGCCTAATACAAAGAATCTGTTCATTAAATTGGTAAAGTACAAGACCCTATGGCTGACTGTTCAGTGGTCATCCCATAATATCTCTAAATCCTGGACAATATTAGTGAAGACGGCTGTCCTGCCTGCACAAAGCCTTGGGTTTGATATGAACGAAGAGCAATAGTTCATGCCTTTAATTCTACCGCTGGGGAGGTGGAGGTAGGAGGATCAGAAGTTCAACGTCATCCTTAATTACATGGTGAGTTAAGGCAAGCCTATGATAGGTGAGACCTTGTCTCAAACAAAGAAACCCTAAAGAAACAACTTCTCGTTGCAGGGACAAGATACCCAATTAGAAGCAGCTTAAGGAAGGGAAAGGCTTATTTCTAGTTCATAGCATCCAGGGAAAGTCTGTGATGGCAGGAGTGGACAGCTCCCACATCAGACGGAGCCAGCAGGGCTGGGCTCTCACAGCTCAGCCTAACTCCAGGACACACTTCCTCCAACAAGGCTTGATTTCCTAAAGCTTCCACAACCTTCCCAGCTGGGCACTAAGTATTCAAAGGCATGCATGTATGGAGGTCATTTTCCATTTAAACCACCGTATTGCTTTTGACAATCAATTCCAACGCAGATGACAATATCCTGACTTGAGGAAAGCTGTAAGAATGTAAGCTATAAAGTTTCTATTTAGAATACAGTATGATTTTCAAGGTTGTTAGTTAGCACACTATCATGGAACGTGTCCTGAAGTTGTGTTGAGCTAAACTACAATTGAGAAATAAGCGGGTTATGGAACTGGGGATTCAGGGCGATATGCACTGGATCCTGTACTCTTGGCCTCCCAAGAAAAGATGCATTATGTGAGCGACAGACGGGGAGGCTTCTAAAAATAGAATCTAGGTAATCCAGAATGGTGTATATTTGTTAACCTCTACTGATCTCACTCTCCGATGGAGATTGTGTTGGTATTTTTCAGGATGCAGCGAGAGAGCTGTGGCCCATCTAACCCTACCAACCAACTGCAGGCAGAAAGCTGAGATCCTGGCAAGAGATGAGCCACCACAGTCATATCGTGGAGGATCCATATGGAACCCTGCAGAGAATGATGGGATGAACAAGGGACCCACAGCCATAGCTATTCAATCAACAAAGGATAAGCCAGTGAGACAGAAACCAACAATTCTCGACACAAAAACCCCTAAGCTCACAACATTAAAGCAGCCTTAATACTCACCCACCACGACTCAGGGAAATGAGCGGAAGAGGGGGCGGAAAGATTGTGAGAGCCGTGGTGGGGGAGAATATCAGAGGCATGGCACCCCTCAGTAACAACACACTTGGGTCAGGAGGACCCGGCTGAGTACTAGGCTATCCATGGTCCCCTACCACAAGGACTAATCCAGATGACCCACGGAGGAGGATATCCAGCTGACTGGGGATGGGGAGGCGGGGCAATGAGGAATTGGGAATAACAACTCATTGTTGGCCCACTAAACAATGTAACTCATTATAGACATTAAAAAAATAAATAAATAAGTGGGTTAACAAGGTTTCTCTAAAAGTAAAACAAATTAGGCAAGATGAAAGCTGTTTTAATAGAAAGTAACCATGGCTCCCTGGGAAAACCTCTGCATATTTTAGTTTTTATTTTGTTGTCAATGTGTTGCCATGAAAAACAGACATTCTGGAAGAAATCTGTGTCAGCGAGTCCCTCATGTGGCTTCAAGCCAAAAGTCCCATGATAACAAGAGAAAACTACCCAGATGGCCTGAAGATCGTCGTTCTCTGGCACGTGGGGACACTGATCGATGTGGCTTGACAGAGGGTGGCTGGCCAGCTGTCCTCACTAACAGCCCAATACTTCTCCTGAAATAAGGTGACGCTTGGAGCTACTGTTCAGCCCACAATCCAGTGAAATCCAACCCTGAAACCCAGCAGTTCAAACAGTAAGAAGCAGAAATAGGAAAGGTGAACGGGGCAGGACCCAACTAGGCTTTGATCAAAAGAGGATTTGGAAACAGGTGGCAGAAAGATTAAAAATTAAAAATACCACGCACAAATGGATTAATTCCGAATGACAGGGGCCGGCTGGATCTGGGCATCTAAATGGAAGTGGACTTAAGCTTGATTTCTGAGGATAAAGGCGCCCACAGGGTTTCAGATTGAACAAAGGAGCCCTAATTCAGATGTGTTCGGGTCAGAGTGGCTGTAAATGAACACAGTAAGATTTGCCAAACCTTTGTTCTCCTCAGTGGGGTATCTTGCACCCTGTGAATTATAAGTTCTCATTTGCTACAACGAAAGGCCCCTGGTGGGTATCAGCTCTATTTAGAAGACATGAGGAAATTAGCAAGAACTTTTTTTTTTTTAATAGGGCTGGGGAGATTTCTCAGTGGGTGAAGTGCCTGCTGAATAAATAAGCCTTGAGACGTAAGTTTGGATCCACGTAAAGCTGGAAATTAGCATGAGGGTCCGTTATCCCAGAGCACCTACAGAGACAGAAGCCGGAAAGCCCATGGACAGTCTGCTTCAAAGCAAGGTGGACGGTGAAGACCCCTGGGACTGCCCTCTGACCTCCACACAAGTGTCCTAGACCACGTGGACCCAGATTCACACTCACACACATCATGAAAAACATTTTTACTGTAACAAGAGAAAATAATCTGGTTTTTGACAATTCCTATTCAACATCTAGTCCACTATGGTTTTCTGGCAGCTGTTCTTGTTCACTGAAACTTTAAACCGTTCAAATTGAGTAGAAAATTCTCCACTGAGCCCAACAGGCCTGGTCCTGTCACCAAATCACAAGGGGATCCTGGCCGCCAGAGTTAGGTTTGTGAACTTCCTGAAAAGTGGTTCTATTTCTGAGGGCAAATCTGCCAGTATTTATGAAAGTACTTTGAAAACTGCAAATCATTATACTGATGAGTCTGGGCAGTTCTTTGCTTACAGAATTATGGCTTGGGTATCCTGAGGATTACTGGATTTTTCAGTTGTCCTCAAAACAAAGGAAAAGAAAGACAAGCAAATGCAGTCACTCACTACAGTCTTAGAAAGAGCTCTCCTGTAGGTCAAGTTCTTTAAACTCAACCTAGCAATTATCTGTCTTTTTTCCTGTTCCTGAAAGGCAAGCTTTTGTGCATAAGTCATCTGATGTCAGTTTCCTGTTCTTGCGCCTCTCTCCAAGAGCCTTGATCTTTGCCAAAGAATTCTCCACTGTGGAAAGGCATCATAAAGTTTAGTTAGCAAATAAACATCATTTGTTTCATCTGGGTCATAAAAAAGAAACATTCATGTCATTACGTTTCCTTGGACAGAAATGTCTCTAAATGCTTCAAGTCAAATGTTTTTTTTTTTTTTAAAAAAAAAAAGAGTCGAATGGAATGCAATGTTTAGACTGTAATTGAAAGAGAAAGAAGTCAATTTTCCAAAGACCCCTTCAAGTTGAAAAAGTAAAATGCCAATCTAAAATAACATAACATAATAATAACAAACAGAAAATTCCTAGAAATGAATATACAAATAATTAATAAACATATGAAGTTAAAAACCAAGGAAGTAAGCCTGGGCTAGAGTGAGACCCTACATCAAAAAAAAATCCCCCCAAATAGATTCATATCAAATAAATAGTCCACATTTTAAGGGCTGGTAAGTAGCATATGAAGCTGGTAAGAATACAGAACTCAGGATAGAGAGAGAGCCCAGTGGGTAAAGAATTTGCTGCACAGACATGAGAATCTGGGTTGGGATCCCCAGCATCTGCATAAAAATACTGGGCCTGGTGGTACAAGCCTGAACCCCCAGCACTGGGAAGGCAGAGACAGGGAATCCCTAGTGCTCATTGGCTGGCTAGTCTAGCTGAATAAGTGAGCTCCAGGTTCAACAAGAGACCCTTCGTCAAAGAATAGGGGAGGGGGCGGGGGCTTGGAGTGATGTCTCTTTGGTTAAAGGCACTTGCTTGCAAAACCTGAAGTCCTGGGTTTCATTGCCAGTAACCACATAAAGTCAGATACACAAAATCGCACATGTGTTTAGAGTTCATTTCCAGTGGCAAGAAGCCCTGGTGTGCCCATTCTCTCTCTCTCTCTCTCTCTCTCTCTCTCTCTCTCTCTCTCTCTCTCTCTCTCTCTCTCTCTCTCTCTCAGAATAAAATGGGAAACAATTGAGGAAAGACACCTGACATCAACCTTGGGCCTCTCCGTGTGTGCACACAGATGTGCACACACACCCATACAAACATACTCCCACACGTTTATGTCCACATGTACACCACATACTAATACACACATGCAAAAAAAA
>PVHP010030681.1:0-21531 GCA_004024765.1 Zapus hudsonius | reverse complement strand
TCTCTCTCTCTCTCTCTCTCTCTCTCTCTCTCTCTCTCTCTCTCTCTCAGAGCGAGTTCCAGGTCAGCCTGGGCTAGAGTGACACCCTTACCTTAAAAAACAAAAAACATTAAACATGTAAAAGGACAAAATATCACATCTATAACCTAGCTACTTTCTAGAACCCATTTTGTTTGCTGATGGGGTAGAATCTGCTTTATGGGCAAAATGATTTCACATGGCTGTGATAATCGCTCTGGCCTCTTTATCCAGAGTGATAAGCAGTTTCCATATTGTTTTTCCCTGTGTTATGCTTTCAAAGTTGTTCACAGCTGCGTGATATTCCATTTAGATATGCAGGCGTTGCTTATGGAAACAAACGCTATGTGTACAGCCATTTGCAGTCATCCCCATCCCCTGTATCAGAGGGTTCTGGGTGTCTGGATTCAACTCGCCGTGAATGGGAAATGTTCAGAAAAACATTGCATCTGTACTGAACGTACAAAATTTTTTCCTAGCCGTCATTCTCTTTTTAAAAAAATATTTATTTGAGAGCGAGACATAGAGGAAAGCAGATAAGTCTGTGGGTGGATGGATACAGGTTCTATGCAAATTACAGCCTTGTAGAAAAGGGATTGGAGGCTGGGGTAAAGCAGTTGTCTCTCCTGCACCCGCGGAAAGATGTGTGGCCCTGTGGCCGTAGGGTAGACAAGAGAGGCACTCAATCAGTCTAGCCTGCCTGGTGAGCTCAGGACCAGCAGGAGAGTGTGATTTTAATAAAAAGGTGAGGGGAAGCATCCTTGGCTTTTGGGGTTTTTGTTTTCGCGGTAAGGTCTCTAGCCCAGGCTATGTAGTCTCAGGGTGGCCTTGAATGCATGGCGATCCTCCTACCTCTGGGATTAAAGGCATGTGTCACCATGCCCTGCAATCCTTGGATTTTGACATGTAGAAAGGGGCCCTGGGTACCCAGGGCTGTACATCAGGTGGACCCCAGGTATTGGGTAACAAGGGTGATAGGAGTGAAGGTGGTCCCCTAAACTATGCAGCTGCCTGTATGTCAGCAGGGTCAGTGGGTCACCCCTGGTCCACACTCTCCAGCTGCCAGAGCCTCCTGTCCCCTCCCCCAGAACTACCAGAAATATGTCCCGATGGCCCTTAGGACTGAAGCAAGAGCCTAGGAGCTAGGGACTCTGCTCACAGCTAACATACTCCCTGTCCTGCCCTGACCTGGGGTGCTGCGCTGGGAGAAGTGTGGTAGATCATGCCCAGCACTGAGGCAGGAGGATTGCCTCTAGTTCCAGTCCAACCTGAGCTACAGAGTGAGATCCCGTCTCAAAACACGTGGCTGGACGTGGTTAGCTGGGAGTGGTGGTCATCCCAGCACTGGAGAGGCTGAAGCAGAGGATCAGGAGTTCAAAGTTACTTTTTCTTTCCCCCCATCCTTTCCAACCCCTTCCTTTCCCTCTTCTTTCTCTGGTTATCTTGCTCTCTTGCTATCTCTCTCTCTCTCTCTTTCTCCCTCCCCCCCCCTCTTTTCTGGACAGAAAGGTCTTGGTCTTGGTACATAGTAGCAATCCTCCTGCCTCAGCCTGCTCCTCCCTCCCTCTGCTTCTTTCCCGGTTCACTCTCACCGAGCACTTGCCTGGGTTTTGCTCCCACTCTAGCCGACAGGCAGAAGTGATTCCATTGTAACTCAGCCTTGTACCTTAGCCCAGAGCTGACAAACCCAGAGCTCAGCCTCGCTGTGGCACCCTGGATATCCTAACAACCCTCCCTACAAGTCAGAGGACAGGATGAAGAACCCCCCTCTCCCCCATCCCCCATCAGGGTCTCACTCTAGCCCAGGCTGGCCTGGAACTCACTCTGTAGCATGAACTCATGGCCATCCTCCTATCTCAGCCTCCTGAGTGCTAGAACAAATGGTGTGGGCAACCACACCTGCCTCAAACACCGCGTTATTTTATTATTTTATTTATTAGTTCATTTCTGAGACAGGTTCTCGCAATATAGCATAGGCTGGCCTGGAACATGCCATCCTCCTGCCTCTACCACCAAAGTCCTGGGATGACAGCTGTGTGTCACCATGCCTGGCTTCCCTCATATTTTATTTATTTATTTTGAGACAGGGTCTTGCGCAGCCTCCTATGTAGCCAAGGATGACTTTGAACTTCTGATCTCTCTACCCCCACCTCCCAACGCCTGGCTTATGCAGTGCTGGGGATAGAACCCAAGGCCTCAGTCATTCTAGACCAGTGTTCTCGCCACAGAGCCTGAGCTCTCTCCATATTTTAGAGGTAGACAGTGTGGTTCAGGGGCTGGAGAGATGGCTTAGCAGTTAAGAACTTGGCCTACAAAGCAGAAGGACCAGAGTTCAATTCCCCAGTACCCACGTACAGCCAGATGCACAAGCTGACACATGTGGCTGGAGTTTGTTGGCAGATTCTCTCCCTCTCCCCCTGCCTCTTTCTCTCTCTCAAACAAATAATATAAACAAATAAAAGTGTGGTTCAGAGAAGGTACTATGGCCCAGAGCCTGCGGGCCACTTGCACAAAGCTCAACAGCCCCTTCCTGCCAGTCCTGATCTGCAGTTCCCAGAAGCCCCAGCACTGGCTTTTCACACTGTGAGCACCCTTAGAAGCCTGTTTTCCAGGAACTCTCCCACTAGGAGGAACGGCCCCTGAGGCTCTACAATAAGAAGCCACTGGAGGCCTCAGGCAGCTCCCTAAAAAGCAAAACAGAAGCCAGGCCAATGCCTTTAATCCCAGCACTGGGGAGTCAGAGGTGAGTTGCAGCCATCCAGGGACCCCACCCCACCCCCAGGAGAAAGAAGTCAACTCAGACACCTGCCGGCTGAAGTCCTGCAGTACTATTTGCAATAAATTCCCTGGAGGTTGAGGGCAGGGCAATCCAAGCGTGGAAGCCCTGGAATACAGAACCAGCTTTGTCATTCACTGGGAAAAATGGGCTGCCTTGCTGGCTCCCCAAATCTCAAGGCTCTTCTGGGTCCCCTGAGCATGCTTGTTCCTCCCAGCACCCCCAGGGAGACCATTTCCAACCAGGGGCTCTTCTGCTACCCCAGGGCCTTTGCACTGTCTAAATCACCTGTCGACATAGGTACCCAGTGGGGGTGACATAGTCCCTGCCTTGGGGTCTGCCGTCCATCAAGAAAGCGGTGGCCTGAGCTGGCTTGGCGAGAGCTACCTGCGGGGAGTGTGGCTGGAATGTAGCACAAAGGATGAGGAGAAGCTGGAACTGTAAGAGTGGAGGGTAGGAGAGAGGCAGAGGGTGGCCATCAGCTGCGAGCCCAGGCCCTCAGGCTTCAGCTGGGAGGGGCCTCCCTTTTCTCTCTGAAATCTCTTTGCTTCTCTAAGCCTGGAAGGTTCTGAATAGGGGCTCTCTGGGAGGGCAGAGGCCACCCCCCATTCCTGCAAGGGAGTTTGCAACTAGGAGGGTGGAGCTAGAGATGGAAACACGCCTGGCCTGGCGGGGTTGTTGCCTCTCTCTCTTCTTTCAGTGCTGGGGATGAACCCACTAGTATCTACCATCAAGGGGAGGGAGGGAGGGAGGGAGGGAGAGAGAGAGAGAGAGAGAGAGAGAGAGAGAGAGAGAGAGAGAGAGAGAGAGAGAGAGAGAGAGAGAGAGAGAGAGAGAGAATGAATGAGCATGCCGAGACCTCCTGCCACTGCAAATGCACCCCAAGAAGCTTCAACATGGGTACTGGGGATTTGAACCTGGGCGGAACCCAGGTGGTCAGGCTTTGCAAGCAATTTTTTTTAAAGTAGTCTCGCTCTAGTCCAGGCTGACCTGGAATTCACTATGTCGTCTCAGGGTGGCCTTGAACTCTCGGCGATCCTCCTACCTCTGCCTCCCGAGTGCTGGGATTAAAGACCTGTGCCACCATGCCCAGATATTTTTCTCTTTTCTTAATTATTGTGGTTAAAATACATAACAAAACATCTACCAACTTTTGTGTGTGTGTGTGTGTGTGAGAGAGAGAGAGAGAGAGAGAGAAAGAGAGAGAGAGAGAGAGAGAGATGCTGATGATGCAACCCCGGGTCTCCCCTGCTGTGCCACTGAGCCCAGCCCTGGCTCCATTTTTAAACTCGGAGGCATTTACATTATTATGCAATCATCACACTAAGCACCTCTAGAACTTTCTCACCTCCCTGAAGTGAAACTTCTCTTTTTCATATTTCTTCTTTTCTCTTAGTCACAGTCCCATATAGCCCAGGCCAGTCTGGTTGTGTAGTTTTATATGACTTTGAGCCCTGATCCTCCTGCCTCCACCTCCCGAGTGCTGGGATGATGGACAGGTGCCACCACACTAGGCTCTCTGTCCGCACTAAACACTCACTCTGGGTCCCTGGCATCTAGCGAAGTTCTACTAGGAATTCTCTACAAACACGACTCTAAGTAGAATCGCTCTCTGTCGTCTTCAGCTGGCATGGTGGTGTGTGCCTGTCATCCTGCATTTGGGAGGCTGAGGTAGGAGAACCACAAACTCAAGGTCTGTTTGAATAACTTGGCGGAACCCTGTCTCAAAAGGTTTTAAAAGTGCCAGGCATGGTGGTGCGTGCCTTTAATCCCAGCACTCAGGAGGCAGAGGTAGGAAGCTGGCTATGAGTTCAAGGCCACCCTGAGACTATATAGTGAATTCCAGGTCAGCCTGGGTTAGAGTGAGATCCTACCTCAAAACAAATTAAAACAAAAACAAAAACAATTTTTTAAAAAAATATTTTATTTATTTATTTGAGAGAGAGAGAGAGAGAAAGAGAGGCAGACAGAGAGAGACAGAGAATGAGCATGCCAGGGCCTCCAGCCCTCTTGTGCATCTGGCTTTACATGGGCACTGGGGAATCAAACTCAGGTCCTTCTGCATTAACCGCTAAGCCATCTCTTCAGCCCCCCCCCAAAAAAAAAGTTTTAAAAAGGAGGCCCCTGGGAGATGGCTCAAGTCAAGTTCAAATCCCCAGACCTACCCCATGTAGAAACCAGAAACCACAAAGGGCTTCTGTAATCCCAGGACAAAGACTGAGAGATGGGAGGAGGCAGAGGCAGGAGAATGTCCCAGAAGCTCACAGACCAGGCAGCCTGGTGATGAATGAGAGAGCCTGCTTCCGGGTGTCCTTTGACCTCCCCAGGTATGCCAGGACAGGCACACCTGCACTCACACACAAACATGCATGGCACACATCCACATCCACCCCCCAGGGGGAGCAGGGCACCGTGGCAGAGGTAGGAGGATTGCCATGAGTTCGAGGCCAGGCTGAGACTACAGAGTGAATTCCTGGTCAGCCTGGACTAGAGCGAGACCCTACCTCGAAAAACCAAAAAAAAGCTGGGCATAGTCCACGTATCCCTAGTGCTGAGGCAGCTGGCTACAGGAGGAACACTGGGGATCACTGGCCAGCCAGACTGATTACAAAGCAACAGGTTCAGCGAGACACTGTCTCAAGGAAATTGGGCAGAAAAGCAATAGAGGACAGTTGACATTGTCCTTTGGCGTTTGCACACATGCGCATGGGTGCACACATGTGTACACACACAAAAAGACTAGCAATATAGCTCAGTGCCAGAGTGTCCTGTGTTCACTCTCCAGTAACCTAGTAACACACAATACACACACACACAGGAAGAGAGAGAGGAGAGAGAGAGAGAGAGAGAGAGAGAGAGAGAGAGAGAGAGAGAGAGAGAGAGAGAGAATCTTCCAGAGAGCTCATAAGGACCCAGACCAGCTTCTTTTTTGAGTGGCTCACCCAGGGCACTGGACCAGGCTTAGCATCTAAAGACATCCCTGATTCTTCTGTGTGTCATTGGGTCACACCGCACTCCGGGCCTCAGTTTCTGCGAAATGGGGTGACAGATTGAGGGGGGAGTGGTTAGAGGACAGGGCCACCCAGAAATCAGCGTCTGCCAGCAGCAGGGCCTGTGCAGAGAGGCAGAGCCGGGCGGGGAGCCCACAGGGCCTGCGGGAAAGGTGCCACTCACACGGGCCTGCCCGATGCCCCTGTTGAGCCACCATCTGGGACAGTCCCCTGCAGGGGGACCATGGCCACCTGTATATCTCAGACACTGGAGGAAACTGAGGCATGGAAATCCAAGTCCTTAGCCTTTCCTTGGAGCTTCCTGGTTAGTCAGTCTAACTGACTAAAGAGCAGCTCCAGGCTGAGTGAGAGATCTGCCTCCGGAAGTGATAGAGGACACCCAATATTCTCTAGCTTCGACGTGTGTGAGTATGGGGTGCACACATCTGTACACACACATGGAACATATACTACACTCATTAATATGTAAGGGGCTGGAGAGATAGCTCAGCAGTTAAGGCGCTTGCCTGTAGAACCTGACAACCTGAGTTCAATTCCCCAGTACCCATGTAAAAGCCAAATGCATCTATTTGTAATAGCTAGAGGCCCTGGTGTACCATTCTCTCTCTGTCTCTCTCTGCTTGCAAATAAATGAAAAATTATATAGATATAGATATAGCCAGGTGTGGTGGCACATGCCTTTAATCCCAGTACTCAGGAGGTAGAGGTAAGAAAATCTCAATGAGTTCAAAGCCACCCTGAGACTACATAGTGAATTCTAGGTCAGCCTGGGCTAGAGCAAGACTCTACCTCAAAAAAAAAAAAAAAAAAACAAATAGGCAAAACAAGCATATATATATTTATATCTATTCTGGAGACATAGCTCAGCAGTTAAGGCACATGCCTGCAAAGCCTAATGACAAGGGTTCAGTTCCCCAGTACCCACATAAAGCCAAATGCAGTGGCTTGAGACCCTGGCACTTCCATTTGTTTTTCTCTTTTCTCCGTGCAAATATATGTGGGTTGGGAAGATAGCCCAGTGGATAAAGGATTGGTGTCCCCAGCATGAAGACCTGAGTCAGTACCCTGGAGCATGCCTGCAATCTCAGCACTGGGGAGGTGCAGACACTGTCCCTATAGGGCTCACTGGCTAGCTAGTCTAGCTGGATTGGTGGGTCTCAGGTTCAGTGAGTGACCCTATTTCAAATAATAAGGTGGAGAGAGACCAAGGAAGACGCTGATGTGGACATCTGGCCTTCACACACACACATGTGTACACTCACATGTATGTGCACCTGCACACACATGTGCCCAGACACACATGAATGTGCATATATGCACACACAACACACATAAACAAAACAACAAAAATATCTGGGTGCAGTAGTGCATATTTGTCTTCCCAGCATTTGGGAAGCTGAGACAGGAGGATTGCTGTAAATTCCAGGCCAGCCTGGGCTTCATAGTAAGACCCTGAATCATAAACTCAAGAGAGGGCTGGAGAGATGGCTCAGCAGTTAAAGTGCTTGCTCATAGTAAAGCCCAATGGCCTGGATTCCATTTCACAATACACATGGAAAGCCAGATGCACAAAGTGGCACATACATCTGGAGTTCATTTGCAGTGGCAAAAGACCCTGGCATACCCATAGGCACTCTCTCTCTCTCTCTCTCTCTCTCTCTCTCTCTCTCTCTCTCTCTCTCTCTCTCTCTCCTTGCAAATAAATAAATAAATAAAATATTAAAGAGTTGGTCCTGGTCAGCCTGGGCTAGAGTGAGACCCTAACTCAAAAAAACAAACAAAACAAAACAAAACAAAAAAGAGGGCTGGAGAGATGGCTCAGCAGTTAAGGCACTTGCCTCTGGTGCCTAAGGCCCTGGGTTCAATTCCCCAGTACCCACATTTGTCAGACCCACAAGGTGGTGGCCCTGGTGCTCTCTCTCTCTCTCTCTCTCTCTCTCTCTCTCTCTCTCTCTCTCCCTCTCTCTGTATTTCTCTGCTTGAAAATGAATAAATAAAATATTTTTTAAAAAAAGAGTTGGTGTGGTGGTGCATACCTTTAATTCCAGCACTTGGGAGGCAGAAAAAGGAGGATCTCAGTGAGTTCGAGGCCTGAGACCACTGAGTGGGTTCAGGTCAGCTCTGGCTAGAGTGAGACTCTGCCTTGAGAAAACAAAACAAACAAAACCCCAAAAGATTTAGGGCTGGAGAGATGGCTCAGCAGTTACAGATACTTGCTTGCAAAGCCTGCACCCCAGGTTCAATATCCTAGCACCCACAAACAGCCAGGCACGCATGTATATGTGATCCCAATACAGCTGCAACAAGGGAAAACCGTGCCAGGAGAAGCCAACATTCCATTCCTTTGCAGCAACAAGAGACCCTGTCCCAAAGAAGGTAGAACACAGAAACCCCTTAAAGTTGTCTCCTGACTTCCACACCTGCACCCCTATATACACATATATACACACTGCTCTGGCAGTAAAACCATTCCATTCCAGAGGCTCCTTCAGAGGCTTGAGCTCCAAGGTCAGGTCTGACTGGGAACAAGGATGACTCTCAACTTTCACTGCAGACTGGGGGTGTCGGAGGCCTGCTGTTGCCCACAGTGCTCCATGGATGGTGGCTTGCCAAGTGAGTGACCGCCAATCCAAGCTCCCCTAGTTCCAAGGTTGGTCATGTGGACCCCTGCCAATCTTCCCGAGCTCCTTTAGAACATGTGAGACACTCCTTGTCTCCTCCTGCCTTTCACATCCAGACCCCCTCATGCCACCCCACCTCCATCCAACCTCTGCCCCCCAATCCCTTTGTTCTTCCCAGAGATGGTCCTTATTGCCAAAAAAAAAAAAAAATTCTCATGGGTTCACAATGTTGTACACCAGGCCTCATTCCAGCATCACTTCTGGGAAGCCCACCCTGGTACCCACATGGCCCCTAAAGGCTGTGCCAGCCCATACCTCTCTAGGGTAGGGGGACATGGCTGCCTCCAGCCAGCAGTGCACTCGGCCCAGAAGGGACAGCAGTGTGGGTCTGCCACATGGCTTTAGCTATGCTAGTCTGTCGAGATGGGAGAGGGGGCAGAATTTCTGACCAGAAGCAAAAATGCTTCTGGGCTGCTGTGTGGTGTGTGGCAGGTACGCCTTTGCAGGGACCCAGCTGCACAGTGTGCATCTCTTTAGACCCAGGGCTCTGCACCGACCCTGTCATCCAGGAAGCAGCTGAGCGTCAGCGCTGGTCTACACAGCAGGCTCCTGCTAGGGCACATCTGAGTTACCCTTGGCCTTCATCACCCCTACTTTCAACCTTAACCCCGGGTTGGCCTTTTAGGGACTGTCCCAAGATCGAGAGACACCGCAGCCAAAGCTTTCCTCTACGGCCTTTGTGATCCAGAGCAGAGGGGGAACCCTGGGATCAGGAGCTGGGCTGGCCCCATCCCTCTTTGGGGGTCTCAGATGCTCCCTGAAGTGCCCATTCAGGCTTCTCAGACAGTATCATCCCCATTCCCAGTGCGTTTCTGTTGAACCCCAAAAACCTCAAACACATCCTCATCGCTCATTTCTTCAGTGTGGCCCAGAGTGACTTGTGCCACCTTGCTGGAGCTCAGCTGTTTGTTCTGAGTCACACAGGAAGGCTTGTCATCTCAGGAGTTGGTGGCCCTGTGGAGCAGAGCTCGTTCCCACCACGGCTGGCGCTGCATCCCTATCAGCCACTGAGATTCCTCGGGAGACCATTTTAAAAAAAAATATTTTATTTATCCATTTTCAAGCAGAGATACAGAGAGAGAGAGAGAGAGAGAGAGAGAGAGAGAGAGAGAGAGAGAGAGAGAGAGAGAGAGAGAGAGAGAGAGAGAGAGAGAGAGAGAGCACACACCAGGGCCATCACCTTGTGGGTTTGGCTTATGTGGTGACTGGGGGGACCATTTTGCCCTGTCGTCCAGGACCTGGCCTGGGGAGAAAAGGAGAGGTAGGTCTTAGAGGAGGTGTGGGCTTGTGACCCTCAAGTGCCTCCTGGCCTCTTTGGGAGAATTTTTTTTTCTGTTTTCTTTTCAAGTTAGGGTCTCGCTCTAGCCCAGGCTGACTGACCTGGAATTCACTATGTAGTCTCAGGGTGGGCTCGAACTCACAGCAATCGTCGCACCTCTGCCTCCCAAGTGCTGGGATTAAAGGTGTGCACCACCACACCTGACTTTCATTCACTTTTAATACTTTATTTGCACATGTATGTGTGTGTGCACATGCACAACTGGTTCTCTGGCTGCTACAAACTCCAGGTGCATCTGGCTTTATGTGAGTGGGGAATTGAACCACGGCTGGTGGGCTTTGCAAGCAAGCACTTTTAACCACTAAACCATATCTCCACCCCTCCTGTTTTGTCTTTTTTGGGACTAGGTCTCACCATGTAGCCCAGGCTGGCCTGAATTCACTCTGTAGCCTACAATGACCTCGAACTCTCAGCAATCCTCCAGCCTCCACCTCTGGAGCACTATAAACTAAGAATTTTAGTTCATTAAGCCTGGCTTGGTGGTGCAAGCCTTTGCTCCCAGCACTCAGGAGGCAGAGGAAGGAGGATTGCTGTGAGTTTGAAGCCAACCTGAGACCGCAGAGTAAGTTCTAGTTCAGCCTGAGCTAGAGTGAGACCATGCCTTAAAAAACAAACAAAAAGCCGGGCGTAGTGGCTCACGCCTTTAATCCCAGCACTTGGGAGGCAGAGGTAGGAGGATCGCCGTGAGTTCGAGGCCAGCCTGAGATTACAGAGTGAATTCCAGGTCAGCCTGGGCTAGAGTGAGACCCTACCTCGAAAAACCAAAAAAAAAAAAAAAAAAAAAAAAAAAAAAAAAAAAAAAAAAAAAAAAAAAAAAAAAACCCAACCAACCAACAAACAAACAAACAAAAAAAAACCCACCTAGTTCATGGACAATATCAAGAAAACAATATTCACAAAAAATGCTGTCTCAAAGGGGTAGAATCCACCCATCAGGGGCTGTGGCTGCGGTGTGGTTCAGTGATAGAGCAACAGCCTAGTGTGTGAAAGGCCCTGGATTATATTCCCAGCCTGCAAGAAAACTGAGCCAATGGTGCGATGGTGACATTCTGTTATGGGGGAAATCAACTACTATCTGATTCGACTTGAGGCCTGCTCCTTAGAAGAGAATCCCTGCCTGGTGCTGGACACCTAAGCCCTAGGCGCTGGCAGGGGTGAAGGAGGCGGTGGCTAATACTGTTATTTGGCTAAATGGATGTATTGGGTCCACTGAATAGCCCTCTAAATATTTATGTGTGTGCTCATATATTAATGCTACTCTCTTGCTTCTGGTTAGGCAAGCTTCTCTTTTCAGATGCTTGTGACCACTGGGAAGACTCAAAACTCACCAAAGTGCTGAGAAGTGACAGTGAAGTGTGTTCAGGTCTGAGACATTTGTATCACATCCTTCGAGGCTCAGGGACCATTGCAGAAGAGGTGGCAGAATGGAAGAACTAAAGGAAGCGGGGGAGGGAGTACAAAGCGACTGTTGCATTCATGACCTCAAGTGGCTGACACTACCAACATAAGGTCTACTTAATATGAGGGCAAAAGAATGATGAATAGGAGCCGGGCGTGGTGGCGCATGCCTTTAATCCCAGCATTTGGGAGGCAGAGGTAGGAGGATCACCATGAGTTCAAGGCCAGCCTGAGACTACAGAGTGAATTCCAGGTCAGCTTGGGTTAGAGTGAGACCCTACCTCGAAAAAAAAAAAAAAAGATAAATGGGATTGGGGCTGGAAAAATGGCTAAGTGGTTAAATGGGTGCACTTGCCTGCAATGCCTAATGACCGGGGTTTGATTCTCTAGCACCCTTGTAAAGCCACATGCACAAAGTGGTGCATGCATCTGGAGTTTGTTTGTAGTGGCTAAAGGCCCTGGTGCACCCATTCTCCCTCTCTGTCTCTCCCCCTCTCTCCTTGCAAATAAATAAATACTTTTTTTTTTTTTTTGGTTTTTCGATGTAGGGTCTCGCTCTAGCCCAGGCTGACCTGGAATTCACTCTGTAGTCTCAGGGTGGTCTCGAACTCACAGTGATCCTCCTACCCCTGCCTCCCGAGTGCTGGGATTAAAGGTGTGCACCACCACGCCCGGCTAAATACATTTTTTAAAATGATGACATGGGCTGGAGAGCTGGCTCAGCAGTTAAGGTGCTTGCCTACAAAGCCTAACAACCCTGTGTTGATTCCTCAGTGCCCACATAAAGCCAGATGAACAAAGTGGTACATGGATCTGGAATTCTTTTGCAAGTGGCTGGAGGCCCTGGTGCACCCATTCTCTCTGTCGCTCCAGCTCTCTCTGCTTGCAAGTGAATAAATAAAAATAATTTTTTGTTGTTTTGTTTTTGTTTTTCAAGGTAGGGTCTCGCTCTAGTCCAGGCTGACCTGGAATTCACTATGTAGTCTCAGGGTGGCCTTGAACTCAAGGCGATCCTCCTACCTC
The DNA here is from genome assembly GCA_004024765.1 of Zapus hudsonius. Taxonomy (NCBI): domain Eukaryota; kingdom Metazoa; phylum Chordata; class Mammalia; order Rodentia; family Dipodidae; genus Zapus; species Zapus hudsonius. The sequence goes on along the minus strand of PVHP010030681.1, from coordinate 9,285 downwards.
TGCCTCCCAAGTGCTGGGATTAAAGGCTTGCGCCACCATTCCCGGCTCCCTCTTCTATTGGAAAGGATTCAGGGGAGGGAGGACAAAAGGAAGGAATTACGATCAGAGAACATTGTGTCTATGTACGCATGTTGTCAATAGAAGATTAAAAAAAAAAAAAACTGGGAAATAAGAGCTGTGGCCCAGAACACCTTTCGGAGGTGGAAGGCTGGGCAGGGGTCTGCGTGACATGAGTAAGACAAAATGGTATCTGTCCCAGATCCTGAAGAAGACCGAGGCTTCAGGGTCCTGTAGATGTCCTGGAAAGGATCAGCCTTCAAGAAGGTTCCTCCTCGGCTGGAAGAATCCTCTTAGGTAGAAGTCCAGGACAAGCACCTGAAAGGCCACCATCTCCAAGGGCTCATGTGTTCCATCTGTTCGGGTTTAGGTGCAGGCTTTTTCTATGCATGAGTGCTAAGACGCTTCCAGTAAGTCTCATTGTCAACTACAAAAATAACCATGCTAAAGCTTTGACAAACTCTTGATGCCAACAAGCCGAGCCACTGAAGGGCAATGGCATCTGTGCCCCTCGACGGAAGTCCCCTGGCTGGATTTCTGGTTTAGTTTTGGGCACAACCACCTGAAGGGTGGACGATAGTTTGAGTGGTTGATAGAAGGAATTCAGTATAGCTGGGCGTGGTGGCGCACGCCTTTGATCCCAGCACTCGGGAGGCAAAGGTAGGAGGATCGCTGTGAGTTCAAGGCCACCCTGAGACTACATAGTGAATTCCAGGTCAGCCTGGACTAGAGTGAGACCCTCCCTTGAAAAAACAAAACAAAAAAAAAGAAGGAATTAAGTATACTGAGCCTACTGTGCCCCCAACACTACATGCAGTCATTCATAAAGTTTCAGGATGGGACTCATGTCTACCTCACTCTGATCTCCTCTAGAACAAATCCTCAGGGCTGGTGTGTGGCTCAGTGGTTGAACCCTGCCAAGCACAAGCGAGGCCCCAGGTTCTGTTCCCAGCTGCCCCTCTATATATACCAAAAAAATCATAAATATATGTATATATAGATATATAAATTGCCCACTAAATAATGCAATCCATTATGGACAATATATAAATAAATATAAAAGAAAATCAAATTCTCATGGTGCATAATAATGTAGGTAAGTAATATAAGCAGAAGACCACCACTTGGGTTTCTCAGGACTTGCAGAACTCACATCTACAGTCTCTGCCCTCACAGCACACACCAGCTCTCTGACTAGGAAAGAACCCAAACCGCTGCTTCTGCCTGTGAGGGGGAGAAGAAGGGGACCTGTTCAAAGGGGACGGTTTCAGTTTTTGCAAGATGGAAAGATGTGTTTCACAACAGTGTGAACACACTTAATGCTACTGAGTGGTGTGCTTGAGACAGTTGAGATGATAAGCTGAGTGAGTTGTTTCTTTTCCCGCCATAGCTAAAGACTGAAAAACTTCTAGGAGTGGCGGCACATTCAATAAATCCATCCACTCAGCAGGCTGGGGCAGGAGGATAGTGAGTTCCAGGCTAGCCTGGACTACACAGAGAGACTCTCAAAAACAAAAACCAAACACAGTTTCTACTTATTAATAATAAAAAATAGGGCTGGAGAGATGGCTCAGCAGTTAAGACACTTGCCTCTAGTGCTTAAGGCCCAGGGTTCAATTCTCCAGTACCCACATAAGCCAGACCCACAAGGTGGTGGCCCTGGTACTCTCTCTCTCTCTCTGCTTGAAAATGACTAAATAAAATATTTTTTAAAAAATTGAAAAAAAGAAAACTGAAGAGCCGAACATGGTGGTGCATGCCTTTAATCCAGCACTCGGGAGGCAGAGGTAGGAGGATCACCATGAGTTCAAGGCCACCCTGAGACTATATAGTGAATTCCAGGTCAGCCTGGGCTAGTGAGACCCTACCTTGAAAAAACAAAACAAAACAAAACAAAAAAAAAACCAGAAAAGAAATCCTGGGCAGTTGTTGCAATGGTATTTGAGCTCCTGTCTTCCTATCAGGACCACTGGGGTGGCCTCTCAAATCCACAGCTCAGTAGCTGCTGTCCAAGAGCCTAGCCTAGCAGGAGCCACGCCAGGGACCCTGTGGGCAAGAGGCTACAGCAGGAGCTCATGTCCCTTTGATCCTTATGAGGTCTGGTGACAAAAGAATTTCTGCCTTCCCCAAATCAGACAACCTTTACACATGGAGTAGCTGGCATGTATGAAGAGCTGAGTTCCCCAGTGGATAAACTTATACCCCACAGTGAAGTTTCTCATGCCCTGCTACCACAGCAACATCTGCCTGGACATCCTGCAAGAAACTCCACTCAAAGCAGGTCTGCAGCCAGGAGCCCTGACCCCAGCTCTTCGGGCTGGGCTGTCTTTTTATTTTTTCATTAGATAACCTGTCCTTAATTTCTAGAAACCTTGTATCTTGAACTGTGGTGTTATTTTTTAATTTTAAGTTAAATCTATTTGAGCCCTTGTAATGTACATTAAATAAGTACACTTTTTATGTAAAATGAAAAAAAAAGAGGGCTGGAAAGATGGCTTAGTGGTTAAGGCATTTGCCTGCAAAGCAGGACCTGAGTTCCATTCCCTAGTGCCCACATAAAGCCAGATGCACAAAGTGGTGCATGCATCTGGAGTTCGTTTGCAGTGGCTGGAGGCCATCGTGCACCCATTTTCTCTCTCTAACTGCCTCTTTCTCTCTCTCACTTTCTCTCAAATGAAAAAATTATGAGAGAGAGAGAGAAAGAGAGGCCGGGTACAGTGGTTGTTCATACCTTTAATCCCAGCACTCGGGAGGCAGAGGCAGGAGAATTGCTATGAGTTTGAGGCCAGCCTGAGACTACATAGTGAATTCCTGGTCAGCCTGGGCTAGAGCGAGACCCTACCTCCAAGAACAAAAAAAGTTTAAAGAAAAAAAAATTTGTCTCTACTATTGTACCTGGCCACGAAGAACGCAGCAGAAACTCCACTGATGCTCACAAAATCCCTGAGAGATTATTGCTAGCTCTGTTTTATTTAAGAGGACTAACAGAAACTCCAGGAAGTGATATGAGCAGCTCAAGGTCAAACGGAGACTGTGGCAATCCATCTGGTTGAAAAGCCCCTTCATGGGCTGGAGAGATGGCTCAGCGGTTAAGACACTTGCCTCCAGTGCCTAAGGCCCTGGGTTCAATTCCCCAGGACCCACATAAGCCAGACCCACAAGGTGGTGGCCCTGGTGTTCTCTCTCTCTCTCTCTCTCTCTCTCTCTCTCTCTCTCTCTCTGTATTTCTCTGCTTGAAAATGAATAAATAGGCTGGAGAAATGGCTCAGAGGTTAAGGCACTTGCCTCCAGTGCCTAAGGCCCCTGGTTCAATTCCCCAGGACCTGGCCCTGGTGCTCTCTCTCTCTCTCTCTCTCTCTCTCTCTCTCTCTCTCTGATTGAAAATGAATAAATAAAATATTAAAAAAATGAATAAATAAAATATTAAAAAAAAAGAAAAAGAAAAGCCCCTTCATAACACAGTGTCCTCTCTGGTCTCTCTTAGCTGTCAAGAAGCCATGGACTTATCCTAGGATCTAGAACCGGAAAAGGAATCAAGTTCCTGTCCATCATGTTGTCACTTCCTTTCCAACCAGTGTTTAGGGCTGAACAATGGCTACATCTTGCTTGGAGCTTTTTTTGGGCTCCAGATATGGAAAGTCTGGCCTTTGTCTTCAGTACAAAGAAACATTGTTGTCTCAGATAGCACCTCACACACCCTTAGCTGCTGGACTCAGGGGATGATTGTCATTGGAAAACCATTGGCAGGTCACAGAATTGATCATGGAGCAAACTTGTTTTTCTTATCATATACTACCTTTACTTATTATTTTATTTATGTGGTACTGGGATGGAACCTGGGCTTTGTGCATGTTTGACTGGAACTGGGGACAGAACCTGGGCCCTCCTGTGTTTAAGCATACTTTATCACCAGGTTCCACTCCCAGTTGTAATATACTAGTTTTTGTTTATTAACTTTTTGGGACAAGATCTCATGTATCCCTGGCTCTGTCTCTTGATCTTCCCGCCTCCCCAGTGCTGGGAGAACAGATGTGAGTCATGTTTGGTTTATTCAGTGGTAGGGATTGAACCCACAGCCTCATGCATGCATGCAAGCATGCTACCAGCTGAGCCACTTCCCTAGCCTGTGAATATCATTTTATGTAGGTCCCCTTTTCCATGGCCTGGAGTAAGCACAAACGAGAGCACATAGATACATACATAGCTGCACCTCTCCCAGTAGCCAAGGAGTGGAGCGTTCTGCTGCAAAGACTATGGTTGGGTGGGTGCTCCGTATATTCAAGTTTGCCTGCTAATAGTGTACTAAATCACAGAAGTGCTCTAGATTGCCAACTGGCAGAACAGGGAAACCTGTGCAGGTGTCAATAGGAAGACTGCATTAACAGGCTTGGAGACCATGGATGATGGAGTCTCCCTCAAGATCAGCTTTGCACCTCCTTGACACTTAAAACACCCTATGAGCCAATCCCAGCACTCTGGAAGCAGAGGTAGTTGGATCTAAGAGAGGTGGAGGCTACCCAGAGACTACAAAGTGAATTCCAGGTCAACCTGGGCTAGAGTGAGACCCTACGAAAGGGAGAAAGGGTAGAGGTTTGTTGAGGCCCATTAAAGGAAAGTTCCTCTAGTTCAGATGAACAGTCTGTGTTCAGCTCCTGCCTTGGGTGGAGAAAGGACATTCTATTTTTTTTTTTTGGTTTTTCGAGGTAGGGTCTCACTCTAGCCTAGACTGACCTGGAATTCACTATGTAGTCTCAGGGTGGCCTTGAACTCATGGTGATCCTCCTACCTCTGCCTCCAGAGTGCTGGGATTAAAGGCATGTGCCACCACACCTGGCTAGGACATTCTAAATTACCCAAAATAAGATCATAAAAGACCCCTCTCTAAAGAGTTAATCCTACCGGACCTGTCAATCACCTGGTTCTGGTCCAACAGATCACCCACCCACTACCCACTACCTAAAGATAGGCTAAGAAGGTGGGAGTTATCCCTTTAATGAAATAATTAAGGTACCCCCAGAAACCTTTCTTTCAATGCAGTTGCTTGCAACTTTGACTGTGCTGGCTTAAAAAATAAAAAAAACACTGTATGTATTTATTTGCAAGTAGAGAGATAAGAGAGAAGAGAGAGAGAGAACGGGTGCACCAGTCTCCGGTGCTGCAAATGAACTCTAGATCCAAGGGCCTCTTTGTGCATCTGCAGGTGTCTTAACCACTGGGCCATCTCTCCAGCCCTGCTGGCTTGAGTTCTAACTTTCCTTCCTCCTTATTATTATTATTGGTATTTTTTGTTTTGTTTTTAGAGGCAGGGTCCCACTGTAGCCCAAGCTGACCTGGAATTCACTATGTAGTCTCAGGTTGGCCTCAAACTCACAGTGATGCTCCTGTCTCTGGGTGCTGGGATTAAAGGAGCGCACCATCATGCCCAGCTCCTTCCTCCTTTCTATCTTTTCTTGGGATATTGACCAGCATTCTAAGCAGGCCTGCCCTGACTCTCTGGGCTTTCTCAATAAATCCACTTTACTCATTTTTTTCAATCAGTGTGCCTAATTCTTCCTGGTTTCAACACAGGGACTCCAGGGTAAGAAAATCTGTAAGACGGTTACTAACCTCTTCCTGTTTTGATTTTAGACAGGGTAAAAATCTATGTAGCCCAAACTCACTCTACATAACTCGGGATCCTTCTGCCTCAGCCTCCTGAGGGAAGCAAGCATTACCACCATGCCAGGCTGTGTATTTTGAGGTAGAGTCTCACTTTGTTGCCCAGGTTAGCCTCAAGAGAAACTCCTATCTCCCACCCCTGAGTAGTATGTGGTTCAAAAGTTGTGTTTATTCTTTTTAACATTTTTATTTATTTATTTGCAAGTAAAGATAAAAGAGAGACAGATGGGCTGGAGAGATGGCTCAGCGGTTAAGGCACTTGCCTCCAGTGCCTAAGGCTCCTGGTTCAATTCCCCAGGACCCACATAAGCCAGACCCACAAGGTGGTGGCCCTGGTGCTCTCTCTCTATCTCTCTTTCTCTCTCTCTCTGTATCTCTCTGCTTGAAAATGAAGAAAATATTTTTTTAAAAAAAGAGAGAGAGAGACAGAAAGCCGGGTGTGGTGGTGCATGCCTTTAATCCCAGAACTTGGGAGGCAGAGGTAGGAGGATCACCATGAGTTCAAGGCCACCCTGAGAGTACATAGTGAATTCCAGGTCAGCCTGGGCTACAGCGAGACCCTACCTCAAAAAAACAAAAAGAAAAAGAAGAGAGACAGAAAGAATGGACACAGCAGGGCCTTCAGCTGCTTCAAATGGACTCTGGCTTTACGTGGATACTGGGGAATCGAACGAACTCTGGTCCTTGCATTGCAGGCAAGCATCTTAACCACTGAGCCATTTCTCCAGCCCTGTTTATTACTTTTTAAATATTTACACTTACATATTTTTATTATATATTTTATTTATTTAATTTATTATATATTTAATTATATATATTTAAAATATTTAACTTATAAAATATTAAATAAAAATAAAGATGTTAAACTGGGCGTGGTGGCGCACACCTTTAATCCTAGCACTCGGGAGGCAGAGATGCACACCTTTAATCCCAGTATTTAAGAGGCAGAGGCACTTGGGAGGCAGAGGTAGGAGGATCACCATGAGTTCAAGGCCACCCTGAGACTCCATAGTGAATTCCAGGTCATCCTGGGCTAGAGTGAGACCCTACCTCAAAACAACAACAACAAAAAAAAGTTAAATAAAAAATTTTATTTTAGGGCTGGAGAGATGGCTCAGCGATTGCCTCCAGTGCCTAAGGCCCCGGGTTCAATTCCCCAGGACCCACATAAGCCAGACCCACAAGGTGGTGGCCCTGGTGCTCTCTCCTTCTCTCTCTCTCTCCTTCTCTCTCTCTCTCCTTCTCTCTCTGTCTCTCTACCCTCTCTCATTTCTCTGCTTGAAAATAAATAAATATTTTTTAAAAAAATGCAAGGAGGGGGGAGAATGGGGGCTCCAGGGCCTCTAGCTACTGCAAACAAACTCCAGATGCCTGTGCCAGTTTGTGCATCTGGCCTTATGTGGGTACTGGCAATTGAACCCAGGTTGTTAGGCTTTGCAGGCAAGTGCCTTAACCACTGAACCATCTTTCCAGCCCTTATTTAAAAATATTTTTATTTAGATGGTCATGGTGGCACACACCTTTAATCTCAGCACTTGGGAGGCAGAGGTAGGAGGATCTCCTTGAGTTCAAGGCCACCCTAAAACTACATGGTGATTACAGATCAGCCTAAGCTAGAGACCCTACAATAAACTGCACCCCCCAAATTTTTTTTAAATTTGAGAGAGGGCTGGAGAGATGGCTTAGCAGTTAAGGCACTTGCCTGCAAAGCAGAAGGACCCAAGTTCAATTCCCCAGGACCCACATAAAGGCGGCGCATGCATCTGGAGTTCGTTTGCAATGACTGGAAGCCCTGACGCGCCCATTCTATCTGCTTCTTTCTCTCTCTCTCTCACTGTCAAATAAAGTTTTAAAAAATTTATTTGAGAGAGAGAAAATGGCACAGTAGGGTCTTTTGCTGCTACAAATGAACTCCAGATACATGTACCACTTTGTGCATCTGTCTTTTTGTGGGTATTGGGAAGTTGAATCCAAGCTGGCAGGTTTAGCACGTGCCTTTAACTGCTGAGCCATCTTCCTAGCCCTTTATTATGTTTTTAAAATTTCATATATATATATATATATATATATATACACACATATATAAAATGTACTTTTGCAGGGCGTGGTGGCACACGCCTTTAATCCCAGCACAGAGACAGAGGTAGGAGGATCACTATGAGTTCAAGCCACCCTGAGACTACATAGTGAATTCCAGGTCAGCCTGGGCTAGAGTGAGACCCTACTTTGAAAAACCAAAAACCACAGAAACACAGAGCAAGAGCAAGGGGGGGGGGAGAGAGAGAGAGAGATCCTAGTCCATTAATCAGAAATCAAATCAAAGAATCTTTATAAAGACTAACTCAGTATAAACATGGTATCCATATCACATAATTTCTTTGGAGTGAGCTGTGATAATCATATTTGCATACACACCCAACATCAGCTCTGATAGTTTGTTCAGCTCCTACGAACTTTCACTGGGAAAAATTTGGGGACAAAAAAAAAACCAGGGTTCATAAGGAACCAGATCTGATAAGGGGCTGAAATATTTACTCCATTATTTTAAGAGGCCGGATTTTGTTGTTGTTTCCGGACACTTCCTGTACAATCATAAAAATAGCTTTCCATAGTAGTTCCAGGACAAGAACGTCCTTTCCAATAAGAGAAGCTTTGCAGATGTGATGTCATCTGCTTGGGGGAGGGGCTGGATCACTGGTCATCTGCCAAAATGTTACTAAGGTGAGGCCGCTCAGTCCCTTGAATTCCACTCAGTCCAAACCTCTGGGGTGGGCTAGAGACAAGGAGTGCCACCCCCAAAGTAGACAAGACCACCTACTATCAGAGATCTGAATCCCTGCAAAATGAGTCAACTCTTAGCTGAAAGTTTTTACAGAATTGAGGGGTGTCACCTTGGTATGGTCACCACAGGGGAGACAAGTGTCCTATTTCTTTTTGTTTGTATGTGTTAGGGATGGAACCCAGGGCTTCCACATGCTAGCCAAGTGCACTGCTCCTGAGTTCTATCCCAGGTCCTCTTTCTTATTTATGATTGTTTTTGTGAGACAGGGGCTTATGTAATCCAGGCTGGCGTCAAACTCACAGCAGTACTCCTGCTGCCTTAGCCAGTGCCTTTTTCTCCCTCAGAAAGCATCTCATATAGCAGAGGCCAGCCTGGAACTCCTCCTGCCTCAGCCTTCCTAGTGCTGGGATAACAGATATAAGATACCATTTTTAGCCCATTTTTTAAAAAAAATATTTTATTTATTTGAGAGAGAGAAAGAGAGAGAGAGAAAGAGAGAGAGAGAGAGAGAGAGAGAGAGAGAGAGAGAGTAGACAGAGAATATGGGCACACCAGGGCCTCCAAGCCACTGCAAATGAATTCCAGACACATGCACCCTCTTGTGCATCTGGCTGTATATGGGCACTGGGGAATCAAACTCTGGTCCTTCTGCATTGCAGGCAAACGCCTTAGCTGCTAAGCCATCTCTTCAGCCCAAGATACCATTTTTAGTTTCATGAATTATTGCCGCAAGTGTTTATAAACAAATATCTGGGCCAGAGAAGCTGCCCTTAAAAAAAAAAAAAAAA
>PVHP010030680.1:0-21735 GCA_004024765.1 Zapus hudsonius | reverse complement strand
ATTCTGAACCTGAAGGACTCTTGCCTGGGTCTCCACACAGCCTTTGACAAGTAGACAAATTGTAGGCTCTACAGAAAGTATGCGGTGCAATGACTTGGAATGATCCAACAAGCTGAGCTGAAGGAAGCTCCTAGCTTGCTCCTTAAGCTGCTGTTAGGCAACATTGTAATGCACACACATCAGCAAAGGACCATGGAGCATGAACTGTGAAGAAAGGCATCCTGGGTTCAAATGAAACTGGAGCTTCCTTTGCTCTTCAGCCAAGGGAAGTTACCTTAACTTCTTGATTGAGAGCAGGAGTGTAGCTCACTGGCAGAGTGCTTGACTAGTATGCATGGGGGCCTGGATTTAGTCCTCATCTCTGGAAACATTTTCTATTTTATCATTTGTTTATTGGGGATATAATTATTCAACAAAGGGTTACTATGAAAGGATAGGGAAAACTATTAAATATTTCTTTCCCTTTTTCCTTCCTTTCTTTTTTTCTTTTGTTTCATTTTATTTGTTTTGTTGTTGTTGTTTTGAAACATGGTCTTATTCAGTAGGCTAGTATGCTAATTTGATTTTAATGGTTCCCATGAACTTGTGGGTTTTGAATGCTTGGTCCCCAACGCATGGCAATTGGGACATGGAGCCTTGATGGTGGAGGTATTTTACTGGGGACAGGCATAGGGGTATTATAGCCAGTTCTCCTTAGCCAGAGTTTGGATCACTTTCTTGCTGCTATTTTTCCAGTGAAGTTGATGTCCAGCCTGAGTTTATGCCATGTTCTCAACAGCCATCATGAAGTAAGTGTTCCCTCAAGCCTATTAGCCGAAATAAAAACTTTGCTACAGTCATCTGCTTTTGTTCAGGCGCTTTATTGAGCAACAAGAAGGTAGCTACAATAGCTAGGTTGGTCTTGAACTTGGAACTTGTAACAAACCTGTGCCTCAGCCTCTTAAGTGCTGTAATATAGCTAAACATGTATCAAAACCATTCAACTTTAAAAAGCCTAGGTAACATATTATTGTGGGGAAAATCTTGTGTTGCAAGAAACCACTGCAGTTATGCTGTGGACTTTCTGGCAGTTAACACAGGCACTTATCTAAATTGTGGTTGAAATAAGCTAGGAGATACTGCATTTTGAGTAACAGAATTAGAATCTAGAATATGTTCTCTTGTCATGAATATGGGGTCAAATCTGGTGGGACTCAATTTAACACAGAAAAATGTAGGTTTTACATTAGCGTTATTAAAAGAAGCAATGAATTTGTCAGCATGTAATTGATCATTGTTTTATTATCAGTTGATAATAAAGTTACCAAAAATCAGTGTAAGTTTGGTTTTTATTTTTTAGTAGTTTAGTGTCTTTGTCAATGAAGATGATAGTATTGGTTTGCTGTCATAGTGCTTTATGATGATTTCAGAGGACTGCAGAAGAAGGGCAGATTTCAGTAGATAAACTTTTTGAAACTGAGTGAATGTGAAACTATCATGTTAGGAACCCAGAAGTCATGGAGACAGTAATTCATTTTGATTTTCTGTCAACTCAACAAATCTCACACTCACATCATCAATTAACAGTATTTTTGTGTTGGAATCAAACATCCCAGGCAACCCTGGTTTGCTCCCAATCTTTTCCCAGTTGTCATGGTTTGATCCAGGTGTCCCCCACAAACAAATGAATGTGTTCTGGTAGATTGATCCTCAGCTGATGGCAATTCAGGAATTAGAACCTCACCAGAGCTGTGTTGTTGGGGCGGGCTTATGGGGGTTATAAGCCAGCTTCCCCCTTGCCAGTATTTGGCACACCTTCCTGTGGCTGTTTCCAGTGCTGTGGCAGAGGTGATGTCCACCCATCTGCTCGTGCCATCATCTTCCCTGCCAGGATGGAGTCTCCCCTCGAGTCCATAAGCCAAATAAACCCATTCCTCCACAGCTGCTTTTGCTTGGGTTCTTTCTGCGCAGCAACTAGAAAGGTGACTACAACACCAGTTTACATTCTTTATATGACCAAAGGCATTCCCATTTCCAATAGTTCCCCACCCCCTTTTAACAAGATTTGCGTTCTTGGGCTCTGCTCATTATGAGAGCTAATTGGGTTTGACTTGGATTTCTTTGCTTCAACCCTCATGGATGAATTCCATTCATACTAGATGCTAAACTGACTCAACTTCCCTTAGAAGTGAAAGTTCTGATGAAATGTTAGAAGTATCCCTATAATGGCCAATCAAGAATCCAAAATATATATATATATATATATATATATATATATATATATAATGACAGAGGGAATGTTCTTATTAAAGGCAATTTCTTGAGAGCAAGAATCATCTGAAATGGAAGCTTCTTAGATATTAGAGATTTTCACACTTCTACAGATATTTCAGGAGCAATGTGTTTTATTTGTAGTGCACTTGAAGAAATAATTAATTAGTGAAACATAGTTATTTTTAGATAGTTTTTATACTTTATTGTATGGGATTTTATGGAAATTTTTAGTAAGAATCCTAATAGCAGCTTTCATATTAATCACCACTTGGAAGATGAGAAAGTGAGGCCACAGACTTCCATCTAACATGACACACCTATGAACTTTATTAAGCTCAGTTATGAAAGGTGTTGGAATCTAATGACTCAAGGGAAAAATACAGGCAAGTCAAACAGAAAAAAAACTTACAGTTATTTTATGAATCACTTAAATATATTCTTCATTTTCTATTTATTTTGCTTGTAAAATATAACTTCACCTTTAACTTAGAATATTGGTGTCTTATCATTTTTTGGACATAGGTAACCTCTTTCCTTAGAAATCAATGATTAATATTATTAAATTATTTGTTTAATTAACCTAAGCAATACCAAGATTTACAGATAATTTAATTTATTCAGATGTGTTTGGTGAAGGAAAACATAGAGCAGAAGGATGAGAAAGAAAATTTGACACATAAAATGATGAGAATGGTTATAGACAAAAAGACTAGTCACTTCAGCTGCAGTTGTTCAAGAGGTTATCCCATTGGTGATGGACTAGATGACTTGAATTTAGACAATAAAAGTGCTTATTCTTTTGAAAGGAGAGAGCCTTAAGAAAAAATGCTGTACAAGTTTTATGCTCCTCAAATTTGGGCTTCATTGCCCCAGATTAGCGAATTTGGCAGCCTATCTGGTGGTGGTTTTTGGAAGTATTTCAAATTAAGAAAAAGAGGGTCGGGCTGGAGAGATGGCTCAGAGATTAAGGCACTTGCCTCCAGTGCTTAAGGCTCCGGGTTCAATTCCCCAGGACCCACATAAGCCAGACCCACAAGGTGGTGGCCCTGGTACTCTCTCTCTCTCTCTCCCTGTCCCTCTGTCTCTCTCTCTCTCTCACTCTGCTTGAAAATGAATAAATAAAATATTTTTTAAAAAAAGAAAAAGAGGGTCATGGAGTGCAGCAACAGTTCCAGGAGCTGTGAAGGTTGAATACTATGAGGCAGGGTCAAGGTCCTTTCAGAGAAGCCTTATGAAGGAATTGTGAAGCTCACCCATAGGCTGTATTGGAACCCCTTACCAGGGCTATGGGGCAACCACCAAGGAGAACTCCTGGCTTCGTGTAGATTCTGCCAGACAATCTTTTTGGAACCCAGAGGATTTTATTACAATTGCCATGGAGCTGTAGCACGTGATATTATCCCTGTTTGGTTTTGATGTTGCATTGATACAATCTTTCCTTTTATGTTCCATTTTCTCCCTTTGGTGATAGGAATGCTTTCTCTGTGGCATTATGTATTGCAAGTATGTAATTGAATTTTTTTATTTCACAAGTGTACAGTTAAGTGTCTGTCTTGAGTTCAAGGTTAGACTTTGGATTTCAGTGACTTGAACAGTATGGGAAGTGGTAAAAGACTTCTAAAATGGGATTTAATGCACTTTGCATCATGGCATGGTTGAGTCTATTGGAGTCAGGGGTGGAATGTGTTAATTTGAATGTAAAATGTTCCCAAGGGTCATTTTATGAGTTTGGGATTAAGCCCCACACTTGGAAGATCCTTTGGGAGGTGGAGCCCTGTTGGTGGAGGTGTGTCACTGGAGGTGGGTTTTCAAATTTTATATTCCAGCCCCATTGCCCGTGTTAGGTAGCTCACTCATGCTATTTCTTCTTGATATGTGAAAATATGAGCCAGCTTCCTTCTTCTTACATGCTTTTCCCACCATAATGAAGCTTCACCTTGAAAATGTACATCTGAAATAAACACCTTTTGTGAGCTTCTTTGGGTTGAGTGTTGTGTTTTTTTTCCAGCAATGTGAATGTAACTATTGCATAACTCAACATCTTTATTTACCCTAGTGTCCTTATCTACTTACAATACAAGACCACTCTTTGGTAGATGCTGAGACAGAATTGCTTTTTATTTCTTTCTTTAGCAGAGCTAAACAGCTTCAATTTGCTTGTCAATTATCATATATTAACTGCATACCTAAACATTTTACCAGAAAGTGAATACACCATATTGACTGTGATGGTTAATTTTATGTGTCAATTTGAGTGGGTCAGAGTGCCCATATATTTGGTTCATATATCATTATAATTATGTCATTATTCTGGATGTTTTTATGAAGGTAATTTGAAAGCAATGCACATTTAAATCAGTCAACTTTTAAAAAAGCAGATTGCTCACCATAATGTGGGTGGACTTCCACTAATCACTCAAAACCTAGATTAGAACACATGGCTGACCACCCCCATTGAAAAGTGAATACTCCAGCAGACAGCCTACAGACTTTAGATGTGTTATTGGCTGTTTCTCTCAGTTTTTCCTATTAGACTTTGCTCTATAAAATCTTCATATTTGTATAAATGAATCTCTTAAGATACATATATATTGCATTTATATACATATATATGCAAAAATAGACAGATGCAATTTATATTGTATTGATTCTGTCCCTACATAGACCCCCTACTTCAGCCATATTTTCAGTTCTTAAGAAGCTAGTAATTCAGCAAAAGAATGCACATTTTAATGAGTAGTATGACATAACGGGCATATATATTTTATAAATTGTTAACCGATAATTATGGCAAATATATTGCTAATAATTCATGAAAGTATAGAAATCAGCACAGGTTTGGAGCAGAATTCCCGTGAAGATATTGTGCAAACCTTGTCAATTACCACAGCAAGTCTCATGACCCATGTAAGGTCAGTGGAGACAGACACCAATGATACCCAACACAACCCAGGGCAAAGGTCCATAGACACTTAAGATACTAACAATGAAGCAGACTTAAAACTCACCCACCATGATTCAGGGAACTGAGTGGAAGAGGGGGCAGAAAGATTGTAAGAACCATAGTGGGGGAGAATATCAGAGATTAGCCCCCCTCAGCAACAATGCACAAAGAGGGAAGAACAAATTAAAACTGGCTACCTCTGGTTCAGTTCAAAACCCCTAACCTATGGACAGATCCAGTATGCACACTGAGGAAGGACCCCAGTGGGTAAGGGACAGAAAGGAGGGAAATGGGGACACATTCACAAGATTTGCTCATATGGTCCCCAGCCCCAAGGACTGATCCAGACTGCCCACGGAGGAGGATATCCAGATGATTGGGGATGGGGAAGAGGAGTATTAGGGAACTGGGGATAACAACTCATTGTTTGCCCATTAAATAATGTAACTCATTATGGACAATAAAAAAGTGAAAAAAGAGATTTGCTCATACAATGTATATACATGTTAAAAGATATTAATTAAAAACATTCATAAAATCTTAGTAGGTGTAGAAGGCATGCATTTTATAAAATGACAACATGTTCCAGAGAAAAGAGGAGTGATAACTCAGGCTGAAGTAAACTTCGTGATTGTTTTGCTGGAAAACTTAGTGTGGATGAAAAGCAAATGATCAATTAAAAGTATTGGTACCCAAGCAGGCAGTAACCTAACTAAATAGCACAAATTCTTCTAAAACATGCACGTGCGCACACACACACACACACACACACACACACACACACACACACACACACACACACAACAACTCCATCTAAATCAAGTGATTGTCTGCTGTAAAGTACTTCTAATTCTTTCTTAGAAATCTCACTATTCCTTTCCTTGGGCATCTTGTTGCAACTCAATTTGTATTATCTGTGGTGCTTAGTCCTAGTTTCTACTGTACTCTAAAAAAGTGATTGGCCTCCCAACCTTGTCATAGATCGACATTATATTGGACTATGGGTAAATGTGTACTGAATTTTAGTTTTATTGCTTACTAATTTTGGTCAGCCTTCTTTTCTGAGTACTATTTATATGTGCAATGCTTTGTGACATGATTAGGAAATTTCAAAATAAAGAATATGGTGATGGTCATCATGCCCTTAAAAACACAGTAAATGCTTAAATGTGAATAAAAGACTGAATGCTTGAAAAATTATCATCAGTGCTTAGTCTATTTCTACCTTGATATCTTATCAGATGATCTGTGAACAAGAACTGATGGTATAACCTCATCATACTCAATTGGAAAAAATTCAGTGCCACAGAATTAAAAGTGTAGAAATCACCACTACACAAAATTCAATAGCCTGGCATTCAGTTAAAAATGCTACATAATAGGATTTCGATATTTAAAGTAAATATTAGAGGAAGAGCTATTAGGTAACTTGATTTATTATAAAATAACAACACAGATAGGCAGATTCCAGAGTAATTCTATAAGTAATGTCAAAGACGCATCTTCCTTAGCTAACTAATTAGCTCATTAAAATACCTATCTCACTGAGAAGCTGTTCTAAACAGAGACTGTGAGCTGTGCAATTGAATGACATGAAGAATCTCTTGGTATTTTATAGATATGGGATCCTTGGCATTCAGTAATGAAACTACTCTTCTGTGTTTGGAAAAGGAGATCATTCAATTTTCATGGAAATGTCAGAAAGATTATATTGTTTTCTTCTATTTATTTTTATTGTTTTCGTCTAGGATATGTCTGAAAGCCTGTCAAAAGTGTCCTTTGCAGTTGCTTCAAAACGTACAAAATAATTGGTGCAATTTGAAAATGCTCATTTATTAATGCCAAGAGATAGTGATATTTTAGAATGAGAAATAATATAAGATATATCAATTTCCAGTTATGATAATTCCTTTCAATGATTGGGTATCTTGCTGTTTTAATTTTTATGAAATGTATCATGTTTCTAATAAAATTTTTGGGGATGAGATCACCTTATTTGTGTGTGTGTGTGTGTTTGTGTGAGTGTGTGTGTGAATGTGTGAATGTGTGTACATGTGAGTCTGTGTGCATGTGTGCGAGTGTGTAAGTGTGTGTGTTTGTGTGTGTGTGTTTGTGTGTGCATGTGTGTGAGTATGTGTTTGTGTGTGTATGTGTGTAAGTATGTGTGTTTGTGAGTGTGTGCATGTGTGAGAGTGTGTGTGTTTGTGTGCATGTATGTGTGTGTGTTGTATGTCTGAGCTGGACAGCTCCCTTTTTAATATCATACATGCCACATATATAAAAATTGATATTCAATAAAGGCCTAATTATAAAATGGATAAATACAGTAATCAGCTGTGATGGTTAAATTTTGTTGTTAACTTGACTTTTTAGTAATTTTGGGTTGGTGTTTGAGGTAGTTTATAGGAAGTTAAATCTCCCAGAAGGGCGCAGGATGTAAGGAAGTTCAGGAAAGCTAGAAATGAGCATCCCTTACTGGGAGGGCAGTGCAGTAAAGAAATTCTAGAGACTCAGGAAGTCAACAAGTCTGGGGAAGAGTTGTAAGACCTCACCCGAAGACTATGTAAAGGGAAGGAAATCTCTTTCTTCTCCCTGTGCCTGTCTGCATTTGTGTGTGGTGCAGGTGATGGTTCTTCTCTCTCTGGTTGGACTGATAAAAGGGGCATCAGCCATCTTTACCTTTATGGAAATTCCTGTGGATCTGTAACTTCAAGAAATCCTTTCTTTTCATAATTGTGCCTGGTTTGAAGATTCATCCCACTGGCTTGCACCTCAGTCAATGTACACATAAAGAATTTGAGAATTGCTTTTTGCCTATATTCTTCTATGATGATATTTTCAATAATTCTAAATGGGTCTTTCATGAAATAATTTCTTATACCATTTATTTATTTATTTATTTATTTATTTATATTGTTTCTTCAAAGTATGATTTCAGTCTGGCTCAGACTGACCTGAAACTCACTCCATTGTCCTAGAGTGGCCTCATACTCATATCATGTCTTTGACCTCTGCCTCCTGAGTACTGGAATTAAAGGCATATGCCACCATATCTGTCTCAAGGTTATTTTTTGTATCTTGCTTTAACTAACTAGATTAATACTTAGCAAATATTAACCTTTTTATTTGAACATCCCATTGACTTCTAAGACATGTCACTGCACAGGAAGTTAATATGACAGGAAGGAAATAGAAGGAGGAAATAAAACAATGAATCAAAGAAGTGGGGAGAAGTCAGTCGCTAGTGAAGTTCAGATATAACAAATGGAAGCTTATCTATTATTTCTCTATTCATGCTCATCTTCAACCATGAATGTTTGTAAACAAGATGCTAGAAAAAAGAGGAAGATACTGAGGATGAAATATGATGCAGATATTAGCAAAATTTGTGAGTATACAGTGTGGTAGGAGTATATAGAAGGGACATGTAATTCAGTCTTGTTGTGGTTAAGATATCTTCCCTCAAGGGCATGGATAATGTGATGTGTGTTAGCCAGAAGAATATTCATGAAAATGAGGGATAGTGATGTGGATCGTATCTGTTTCAGTTACTTGCAGGGACACATCACCCAACAAGAAGCAGTATATGGAAGAAAATGATTTATTTTCCTGCTTTTAGGCTTGGGACATTTCATCATAGTGGGTAAAGCATTGCAGGAACAGATAGCCAGGGATCATAGAATCATGCCAATAGGGAGGAGGTATCAAAAGCCAGCTAACTGAGTGCAGGAATTAAGGCTGGGCTACAGCACCAAAGGCATGTCCCAGGTGACATGCTTAGGCCAACATGGTTCCACTTCCCAAAATATCCACAAACTTGAGAACACTACCAACTGGGCATTAAGTAGTCAAGCCCATCAGGCTATGTATGAGGGTCATTTTACATTCAAACCATCAAAACATCCAGTCTCTATTTCTGCTTTTCTATTTAGGAAATGTTCAGCTTCAGAAGGGTACACAGCCATCCCATTGAAATCTAGGGTACCCATGTGGATGGTTAGTACCATTGGCTAAATTTTCATTATTGCACCATGAATCAAAGCCATGTGTTATCTTCTTTGCTACTTCCTTAAGTGGACAAAAGTGCCTGTGATTATGAGGAAGCTTTGGCTACAAGGTCAAACACATCCCATAGTGAGAGGCAATACAAGAAGATAGAGGGATTCAGGAATTCGGGAATTTACAGACACAATTCTAAAATAAGTTGCTAAGGATGCACAGAGAACTAACAGAAATCTCACTCACTTGGAGTTAACATAGTTTCTGCTTTTCTTAAAAAGTCTGCTGATCATTGGCAACCATGTGAAAGAGTTTAAATAGTACTTATATTTTAGGCTCCTAACGACATTCAAAATAATGAGGAAGAGGGAAAAAATTTACAAAGGGCCCAGGATGATGAAAGGTAGGACAAGTTAAAGAAGGCTTTCCTGTCAGGCCTTCTGATGCTTCCTTTTATAACAAGACTTTTTAAAAATCATTTGGAATAACTCATCCAAATCATCTCCATCAGATTCTTTGCTTCTCCATCCCCAATCATCTTTGCTCACCAATGTTCAAACTGTGGGATTTGTTTGCACTCATCAATATCTACAAAATTTTTGACATTTTTTCACCATCCATCTGCTTTCTGTCAAATATGTGCCCTGTGGTAAATCATACAGTTAATGAGGCTCCCATTTTTACATGTCCATTGGGAGAAGGGTCTTAGCTAGCATCCGCATGGTTTATTTAATTTCATTGTTGTGTATTACATGCCAAGCAGGGGCGTGTGTGTTAGAATTACTTATGGTTTACATATATGGATGGAAGCAAGAAAGTTTTGGGTTCTCCTTTCTATTGCTAATTTATATATATCCTTGAGTCCTTGAGACAGGGTGTCTTCCTCAACCTTGAGTTGTTGATTTCACTCAGGGAGTCACAGTGATTCTCCAGGATTCATTTCCCTTGGACTAGGGTCACAGACATGCATGACTAGAGTGTGGGTTGTAGGGAGTTATATTTGAGTGGTCTCAGTCTCTCCCAAACCTTCATACTTAAGTAGCAAGTTTTCTTAAACATTGAGCCATCTTCCTCGCCTGAGTTTACATTTTAATAACGGTAAAAAGCAAAATATTTTGTATATTTTCTTTCTTAAAGAAGAGACCCTGATCCATAGAACCCTTATAACTTTCTAAAATTAGGACGACCTGCTGTCTTCATGTCTTCCAGTCCATTGATATGACCCCTCTGTCCCGTGCATCATGGCTTTTTGTTCTTTGCTCCTGTGTTTTCCATTGCCCTGCTTGGATTCTAGCCACCATTTCTAGGATCACAACCCTGTCAACAGCAGCAGCACAGGCTCATCACTCTGAAAATAGGAGCTCATAGAAATCACAGATTGGCACATTCAAACATTTTATTTATTTTTTTTGAAGTACACTAAGTATGTGAGAAATGGGGAAAATCACTCAAACATATTTGACTTCACTGTTTAGGAACATAGATGTTTGATAAGCATCCGATCATATCTGGTAATTCTTCTTTATTTCCACTTTGACTATTTTCTCCCTGATACCACCTCCCTACCACATTTATCGTTCTTCTTTAAAATAAATCAATCAGTAAGTTTCTCATCTCTCCACTGGCAAATCTATATGACTGTACACATCCAGATGCAACATGTAGCTGTTGCTTCTGTTGGAGGAACAGAAGCAAGCTCACATATTTGATCTCCCACTCTCCCCTCATGGTCAATCCTTATGGATTTACTTCTGTTTTTACTTGCTGCCTTTTCTGTAATTCAGGTCTCCACTTCCACCAGATAATTCTCTTGAACATAAAATACTTACTTGTCATTTTCATAAAAATTTTACTATTTGAACTACTTACTGCCTTTATCACCTCTCTCCTAGTGGTTACCTTTAGTATTATGGCAAATATTGAAAAGCCTATCAATATCTAATTTCACATTCCTATACATGCACATACTATTTCTATTTTTACATTCTAGTATTCTCTTATTCCATGTAAAACAATACAGCAAGCTACTTCTTCTCCAGTATTCTTAGTGTGGACCAACTTGTGTGTGTAAGGACTCCCAGAAGCATGAAATGGACAATAAATACATGTCAGAAAAATGAACCTGTGATACTACTCTACAGTGATGTCTCAGTGTGCAAAGGTTTATTTTATGTATGCTAGGTGAAGGAAAGTATTTAGAAAAAACACGTCTATCTGTCTTATTTCTTACCAAACTATGCCTTCTGATCTCATTCCCCATGCACACCACATTGGAGTCTGTTTTTGATTTTGCTAGTACAGATCAAAAAATATTAGTGGTATGAAAGCACCATTGCTTTCACTTTAAAGATAGGGTAGGAGCTGTGGAGAACCATTTTCCAAGGTCTGAGCAGCACTTACTTCAAGGACAGCATCAGTCGTGACTGGATGTGCTCTGTCATCACTGCTCACTATGGACTGATTGACAGGGCAGTACTGTTCTTTTTATTTTTAAACCACATTCATGGTTCTCTCTCTCTCTCTCTCTCTCTCTCTCTCTCTCTCTCTCTCTCTCTGTGTGTGTGTGTGTGTGTGTGTGTGTGTGTGTGCTGTGTAGTACTGGCTACAGTCATAAAATTTAAGTCATAGGGCTCCTATATCTGATGTATATATATAGAACTAGTTAAATCAGAATAATATAAGAATGACAACAATTCATTGTTCTCTACAGTTTGCTCTTTTTAATGGCTTTCCATTGCATGTAAACTAACAACCCTCCCACACCCCACCCCTCACTATGGTATCCAGGCTGCCCAAATGCTAGAGCTTATTTATACTTGCAAATGTATATGGTTTTATTCTCTACAATCCTAATTGGACAGATGATTTCTATTGTCAACTTGATCAGGTCAGTAATCAAATAAGACATGCCCTTTGGGATGTGCATGAGGACCTTTCCAAGAAGGATTAACTGAGGAAGGAAGACCTTCCCCAGGAGTGGACAAGTCTTGCAGTGACAGACTGTATATAAAAAGGCCCTAGGAAGACTAAGTCTCTTTTGACTGTCTTCCCTTGCTACCTGCTGGTGAGTACAGCTATCCTTTTGTTGCCTTCCTTCACTGACATGGGAAACCAGCTTCTGGTGTGGACTGAAAGACCATCTGCTCTCCAGGTAGCCTCCAGGTCTTCAGCATCAGATTGGGACTGCTGAGCCATCCAGCCTCATGGACTGAGAAACCACCAGTATCTCAGACTCTCCAGCCTGCACACAGCTATTGTTGGACTGCCAGCCTGAGCTGTGTAAGCCAATCTAACACATCCACTCTGCAATATATATTCATTCTCTTGTTTTTGTTCCTCTAGAGAAGCATGACTAATATAAATTCCTCATATCAGTTGGCTGCTTTTCCTTTCTTTTTTTAATAAATGAGGGAGAAAATATCTGTTATGTTTCTGTTCATTTATTTCAATACTCCAGGGCATAGGATAGTGTTTTATATATGGAAATGATACTTGCATATTTTTATATTAGCAAAGAAAAAAGGGAAATTTTACATGCTGATGAAAACATGGAGAACATTCTGGATGATATGAAACCTATGCTTTATTTTCATAAAAGAGTAGCAAGAGTATAGTAATAGAACTTAAAAGATGGAGGATATGCTGCATATTAAAGTATTTAATAATGATTTCATGAAACAATGGAAGAACCTATAAGTATTTATAGTCCCGGGTAAGTCTTAGCATTGTAAAATGTTTTACAGTTTCCAAGTACTTTCATATATGTAATCTCATTTATACAAGTGCCCTGTTTTTCTAGCTCAGTGGAAGCCAGGGATGCATAAAAGCTTAATTAGAGACAGAAGGAAACAATTTCTTCTTCCAAGGCTCCATATGTGTATGTTGCAAGAACAAAAGGGAGTTTTGTTTTGCTTTACAATTTCTAAGACTCATTCTAGAACTTGCCATTTTATTCATTTCTGAGGATGGAAAGTGGCTCTGGCTGCCAATTCAACAGCAGCCCCAAATAAGCAGCTGAGTAAGTAGCCAAGTGACTTTCTATTAAAAATTAAAATAAAGAAAAACAATATGTATAGTTAGGCATCTGAAAAACACTTCCAGATAGCAAGGAATTGAGTGTGTGTGCATTTGACCTAACACTTTAAACTCAATCTCTCATAGGGCTCTTCCCACAGTTATTATTTTGTATTTAGAGAACACCTCTGAGTTTCAGGGCCCATGCTCATTTCACAATTAAATACAGATAAACATACCAAATGTGAATTAAAAACCATTATTTCATCCATATATATATATATGTATATATATATATAATAGTGATTTTTTTTTCTTTGTAGTATATGTTTAATAATTCTAAATAGGCCACTAGCTTGTTTCACAAAGAACCAGGTACAGCTCACAAAAGTCATTCACTTTCTCAAGGACAAAGTAATAAGCAGAGAAGATGAGAATTTTATTAGTCATTTGGGAAACCATCATACACTATACCAAGAAATGCATTTATCTAGCACCAGCTTAGTGGGTTAGTTTTCCTATTTTATTTATTTATTTATTTATTTTTAATTTTTTAAATTTATTGTCCATAATGAGTTACAACATTTAGTGGGCAAACAATGAGTTGTTATCCCCAACTCCTCTCCCCACTCTGCTGGATAGCCTCCTCCATGGGTCGCCTGGATCAGTCCTTGTGACAGGGGACCATGGATAGCCTAGTATTCAGCCAGGTTCTCCTGGCCATGCCTCTGGATAATCTCCCCCACCACGGCTCTTACAATCTTTCTGCCCCCTCTTCCGCAGAGTTCCCTGAGTCGTGGTGGATGAGTATTAAGGCTGCTTTAAGGTTGTGAGCTTAGAGGTCTTTGTGTCGAAATCATTGGTTTCTGTCTCACTGGCTTATCCTGTGTTGATTTAATGGCTGTGGCTGTGGGCCCCTTGTTCATCCCGTCATTCTCTGCAGGGTTCCATTTGGATCCTCCATGATATGACTGTGGTGGCTCCTCTCTTGCCAGAATCTCAGCTATCGGCCTAGGGTCAGTTGGTAGGGTTAGATGGGCCCAGATCTCTCACTAAAAATAGAATCTAGGTAATCCAGAATTGTGTATATTTATTAACCTACACTGATCTCACTCTCCGATGGAGGTTGTGTTTGTATTTTTCAGGATGCAGTTTTCCTATTTTATTGAACGAAATATTTGCCTGTCAATCTTAACCTTCCATGGCCACCACTACCAATAGATGTTGAGTAATCTTTATGATAAAAGCTTGGCTAATATTGCATTTGATAATAATGCTATTATATACATTCATACAGGCTTGCCTAACTTTGTGATCTTGCAAAACAATGTTTATGTTGTCATCTACAAAGTTCAAGCTTAAAAATCATATGAGCATGGTAAAAACATGCAAAATCAAAGTAATACTATGGTTTTGTGTTGTGCTGCAACTGTAACTATGCTCTTCAACATGAGGCCAGAGGGCTGTAGGTTGGACATGTTTGGTAACATAACATAAGTTCTTTCTTCTTATGCCCTGATAGTCTCCAATAGAAATGCACTTTTGCATAATACAAAGAACACTGCCAGACTAAATTTGTAATCTTTAACTTTTTATTATAATTTCAGATAGTTATTTCATATCTGATGAATCAAGATTTTTCTTTTCACTGACATTTTCATACATGTAAATAATTTATTTATTTTTTTTTTTTTAATATATATTTATTGTCCATAATGAGTTACATTATTTAGTGGGCAAACCATGCGTTGTTATCCCGAATTCCCCAATTCCCCCCCTCCCCATCCCTGATCAGTTGTATATCCTCCTCTGTGGGCTGTCTGTATTAGTCCTTGTGGCAAGGGATCCTGTATCTCTTAGTACTCATCCCGGTCTTCCTGGCCCAAGTGTGTTGTTACTGATGGGTGCCATGCCTCCGGACAGTCTCCCCCACCACGGCTCTCACAATCTTTCCGCCCCCTCTTCCGCTTAGTTCCCTGAGTCGTGGTGGGTGAGTAATAATGCTGCTTTATTGTTGCGGGCTTAGAGGTCCTTGTGTCGAAAATCCTTGGTTCTTGTTTCAATGGCCTATCCTGTGTTGATTCAATGACTGTGGTTATAGGTCCCTTGTTCATCTTTGCTCATATGTACTCCTCCCCCTTCCTATTCTCTTTCCGCCCTTCCACTTCTGCTGATTCTTCTCTTCTTCCCAGCTTGCCTCACTCCTACCTTCATTATCATTGGCCTTGTGTATAGCCCATTGAATTTAGTGAGGGCTGCTTGCATGAACATTCATGGGGTTATTTACTAGAACATACACTTCATATCATACCACAGAACCTATCTCTGGTGTATGATACAGAGCCCTCTGGGTACATGGGTACATGGTGTGGCATTGCTGGGTCCTATGGTATTTATGTTTTTATCTTGATGGGAAAGCTCCACAGTGCTCTCTATAGTGCCTACACCAGTTCATATTCCCTGCTATAGTGAGAATACAGGTTCTGCTTTCCCATGTTCTCACCAGCATATGCTTTCTTGATGATTGCTATTCTGATTTGGCAGGAGATGAAATCTAAAATTTGTTTAAATTATCATTTCCCTATATAGATAAGATTGGTGAAAACTTTTAAAAAGTATTTATTAGTCTTGGATATTTCTTATATGGTAAGCTTTTTGTTTAGGTCCATAGCTTTTTGCTTTGTTTTACTATTGTTTATTTATAAAAGGAGAAAGAAAGAGAACAGGGGAAAGAAAGAGAGAATAGCCACACCAATGTTTCCTGCCACTGCAAATGAACTCCAGACACATTCACCACTTTGTGCACCTGGCTTTCCAGGAGTACTGGGGCATGAGATCCAGGCTCCAGGCTTTGCCAGCAAGCACCTTTGACTACTGAGGCATCTCTCCAGCCTCATTTTGTTTCTTCATGATTCTTTGCTTCAGGATTATGATGTTTTGTTCAGTGAGTTCTTCGTATATTCTAATATTAATCCTCTGTTAAAACTTTAGGTGGCAAAGATTTTCTCCCATTTAGCAGATTCCTTCCTTCTTCCTTCAGTTATAATTTCCTTCATGGTACAGAAGCTGTGTAATTTCATGAGAACCTCTGGTCTCCTAGTCAGTAACTTTAGCTTTAACTATGCAGTTAAATTATTCATGTAATTTTCTGGGGTTACATTCCAATATTTCATGTCCTGTGATCTTCAGTCTAGAATGATCTGAAATGGCCATATTTAGAATTCATGTGAAAACACTGTTCTCAGCCGTCTCCATCACACTTTCACTTTTCCTGAAAATGGAAGGTTGATTTCCATTTCTATAAACTCCAGCACTTTCTTCCTGCAACATAGATTCATGATGCTTTACTATTTATGTTCCGTAGTTTGAGATTCTCCAACTGCCCCTTACACATGAGAAAAAAAAGAGGCAGAAACTGCTAATTTACATGTTCTAATCTCCCTTATTGTAAATGGATTGTACCCAAATTATATTCATTTTTAAATCAATAACTATAATGACTTATATCATGACTGCCTTTGGTACCTCATATTTACTTAATAAGTTCTGAAAAGCACAAGGTTACGTCTGAAAATACTAATGTTTTCCCATACTTTTGGTCTTGTGGGACACATGAAAGAAATTAGCTAAAAATAATGAAAGCATTATTTTCTTGGCACTGATTATTTTGCCTCTATTCACTAAGTTAATTTTTAGAAAAATCTTTGAGGTAAGCAGGTATCATCATTGAACATATATTATATTATAAAAGACAGCAGAAATAAAGCCATTTCTAGTTTTTATACATGTTAACTGGTGAGTCCATGAAGTACACAGATGTGGCCTGTTTCTGCATATGAACAACCAGTCTGAAAAATACAGTGCAGGACAATAACATAAAAGACATAACATTATTATATGGCATAATTTGTCCTATTTTTCCTTTCTTATTGGCTGTTCTAGTTCTATATTCTATTCTAGTTTCTCATTATGTTTCATTTATAAATTAAATGTCATTTTAAGCATGAATATGCAGAGAAAACAGTATACATAGGGTTCAATTTATAGCTAAGGTTTAAGTATCCAATGGGGGATCTAGGAACCTTTAGAATGAGTTATTCATCAATACTTACATGCAAAATTAATTGTGAGAAATTATATAAGTATGGAATATCATGGATTATTTTGTAATCTAGACATGTTTTATCTACATTCATATTATATAAAGTAGAGGGTTTTAATTCTGTGTCTCTACACGTGTGCACGTGCGCACACCTACACATTCTTTGAATAGTGGCGTCTTTTTAAACTAATGGATTACAATTTAATCTTCTTCAAATACTGTTATTTCCTAGTTATTCTTCAGGAAAGCCTATCAGCCTTAACTCACCAAAAATATAATAAAATAGGCAATTTACACACGAATTAAAATGTTTTATTTATTGCATCACAGAATCAGAGTATCGTGTAAGTTAGCTGGTATTGTTTGTAGTGTTAACTTGGGATCTTCACTGCCATTGGTACTTTGGAAACTTTTCCTGGAAAGAGCAAATGGCTGATTGCCACATCTCCAACTTCTCCTTCTGCCCTACCATTGTGAAGGTTTGGCAAGCTCCTTTCCTCTTGGCTCTTTAAACACTCCAAGATCAAGTTTAATTCCAAGATGTTAGAACAATAGGAAAAAGTATGAATTTGCAATGTATTCATAAAATCTCACAGAGAAGTATGTATTTCTGCATAGTATAATAACCAATACCTCAAGTCTTTGGGATAGCTATGGTTTTGATCAACAACCACATTTCGTAGTTTGTAGGCCATTTTTTTTTTTGCTTAATATTCATTTAAATAATTCACTGTTTTATATGATAGTTCTACAATGTTGCATCAGTTTACCTGGAGAACACTTTAATTACTGCCAGATGTGATGCGACCACAAACTGAACAAGGAAAAGCCCATAAAAGAGTGCACACTTCAGTGGCCTCGTGTGTACTGTGCTGGGCTACTTATTATCATATTGTGGAAGTCATGCTTGGAGCTGGCACCATCTGCCTAAGATATCACAGTAGATCTTGGTTGAGATATTTGTTTGGAAGCTGGAGAAGGGAGGCAGGAATGTGGAGCTTTATACTGTTCTTTGTTTTGGTTTACTCTCCAACTGCTTTAGGTATTTAGGCGTCCTCTGCTAATTCGTACAAAGGAGTTCACAAACCATTCCTGTCAAGAGAAAAATAATCAACTTTTAAAGCATTTTCCAAATGCTTTTTGCTGCCTCTTACCTTCTGCTGAGAAGGAACTCCACTCAGAGCTACAACAGAAGTTGTTGATAGAACCTGCTCACTATAGTTGGGTATCGTTTCAAATTAAACCATAGTCCTTTTTGTCTGACTTACAATTTTGCACCATGATTCTTTATTATGTTGCAGGCATGAAACTGATCAGCAATTATAATTCTTTTGTGCCTACCAAATGTTAAAACATTTGGCATATGAAGTTTCAAGGCTTATGAAAAAAATGGTCTCAACAATGGAATAGTGACATTTCCTCATAATATTCAAGCTTATGTGACTTTTTATTTAACTGGGATTGATTCTTTTATATATAATTTTAAGTCAACTCTATTTTAAAAGAAAGTATTTCTGAGGTCTTGCAACATTCCTGGAATTGAAAACAGAAAGCCTAACTGTTGGGCTGGGTTTAAGTCATGAATGGAAAGCAGTAAACTACTTTGAATATGGTGATGTCCTTATGGGCTGTACAGAGGCTCAATCTGTTTTGTCAATTCCTTGCCTTTGATTGGTATGCCTATTTACTTATTCAATTTTTCCCTTTTATATGTGTTTCTAGTTCTTCATAGTGTAATTGACACACAAAACCACACATATTTAAAGGTAACAATTTGATCAATTTGAAACCTACAACCTCTTGTGAACCTTTGGCCCAAGCACAATGAAGATATCAACAACATGAACAATAGCATTCTACCATCCCTGCTACTGTACCCCAAATACTCCACCATCCCCAATCCCTGGTTCACAATTTCCACTATTCCTGGGTTTTCATTTGTTTAAAAATGACATAAATGTGATCATACAGAATATGCATATTTTAATCTGACTCCTTTAGCCTAATTATTTCAAGAATATTTTGTATTATAGTTCTATTGTTGTGGACAGCTCACAGTGCTGGGATGAACCTCTAAACCAGGCACAGTTTATGGGCGGAAGATGGGATTTATTTGAAGCTTAAAGATCCAGGGGAAGTTTCATAATGGTGAAGGAGACTGTCCCCCTTCACAGGTACAAGCAGAGAGTAAAACACATCACCTGAACCACACACAACAGCAAACAGTATGGAACTCCGAAGAGCTCAAGCTGCTCTTAAGGGTACCTTAAACTGAAATTCCAGATCCACCCCCAGTAACATCTTGGGGCTGGACTCTGATCTGCCCAAGGTGGTACCTTCTCCAGCCAGGAGGCTGGAGACAAGTTTTTATTAAAACTCCTGGATCTATTTGGGGATATCCATTCAAACTACCACATGTACTTTGTACGTTTTAAGAAATATTCTCCTATATGGATATAGTAGAGTTTATCCATTCAGCAGGAAAAGCATTTGGGCTACCTCTCATTTTGAAATTTTACCAATAAAGCTGCAGCAATCATTGAAGTATATAAACTTAAAACTTATGTGTTTTATATAAACATACACTTTTCTTTCTCTTGAGTCAACTAATAGATGTGGATAACCTGGTCATATGGCTGGTGAATTTGTAATGTTTAAGTTTTGATAAAGCAGCTTTTCACAGTGGTTGTGCTACAGTGTATGACGGTTTCAATTTCTCCACTGCTTCACCAAAATTTGGTATGGTCAGTTTTATAAATTCCACCATTTTAATTGGAGCAAAGATTTATCTCATTGTAGTTTTTTGCATAATTAAGACTAATGATGTTGAACATTTTTAAAAGTACTTAAGAGCTTGTATTTATTAAATGTAACTTGCATTTATTTTATGAAGTTCCTATTATTATCATTTATTGACTTTGCAGTATTCTTCATTCATTATTAAGTTTTGTGTATGTGACATTTTTGTATATTCTCCATTAGATAGAACAGTACATTAGATACGCTTTGTAAAGAGTTTCTGCTTGTAGTTACCTTCCTGGTACTGAGTCAAACCACCTGATCAAAAGTAGGTGATGGGAGGAAAGGATTTATTTTGATTTACAATATCAAGTGGAAGCTTCATGATGACAGGGGAAATCAGGGCATGAGCAGTAGCTGGATATCCCCTCTTCACAGCAGGTGGAAATCATCAGCAAAAGAATGGGTTAAACTAACACAGGCTGGCTATGGAATAATAAACCTCTAGGTCCATCCCCAGTGGCACACCTCCTCCAGGACCACCCTCCAAGTCGCCAGCAGCTGGGAACTAAGTATTCAAAATATGACACGGTATCGGAGATATCATGGGAGATTTAAACCACCTGACCCCCATAAACTCATGACCATCTCTATATATAGTGTGTTCAGACAGTTTTAAATTTTCCCATAATTTTATCAATCCAACACTATTTAAAAATTGCAAGGTTCAAGGTTTCATCTGAGAATCAAGACAATCTCTTAACTGAAAGCCTGTAAAATCAAAGTATAATTTAAATACACATAATGACACATGAAACATTTTACATTGTAAAAGACAGCAATGGGCATAACAAGGAAAGGTGAACATGTGAAATAATGTTTTAGAGGTGTTCTTGAATTTGATTTGCATGAATTTTATTGAGAATTTTTTCATCCAAATTCATTAGGGATTGACTGTATTTTTTAAATTTTTATTGGTGTGTGTGTGTGTGTTTAATATTGCGTAATGCTGGCTTCATAGAAGGAATCAGTGAGCATTTTTTTTTTTAATTTTGTTTAGCTTTTTTTGCTGATTTTTGTTTTTGGCTTTTGTTTATAGCTCCAATCTCACTTGAGCTGATGTTGTGTTCATGTAGTTTATTTCATCTGGGTTTAGTTTTGTTAGGTGGTATGAATTAAGAAATTCATCCATTTATTTCAGGGTTATTTTTTTAATTTTGTGGACATAGATCTTTGAACTATGTCCTGATTATTCTCCCAATTTCTCTAGGGTCTGTTGCAACATCTCCCATTTCATTTCTGATCTTGTTGATTTGAGATTTCTCATTTTTCCTTCTGATCAAATTGGCTTGGGATTTTGTGGTTGTTTGAATGTATGTCCCTCATAGAAGGAGTATTTGGGGGTGAATCTTCTTCCAGCCCAAAGATATACAAAGCAGTTTGAGCTCTGCTGAAGTCCTGCTTCTGGCTTGTGTTTGTTGCTTTTGGTGTTTATTGGCTGGTGATGGTTTTTCTCTCTGCTTGACATATGAAATCAGCTTCTACCACCACCAAAAGAACTACACCCTGTATCTGTAAACATGTAATAAATCCCTTCTTCTCATAAATTATGTCAGTTTGGAAATTCATTCAAGCGACATGAAGCTGATACAACAGGTATATCAATATTGTGTACTTTTTTTTT